>SKCR01031609.1:0-18671 GCA_019454045.1 Zanthoxylum bungeanum | reverse complement strand
ACTGTTTTCTCTCCGTTTCCCTACTGTTTTCGCTGATTTTTTGGTCACTGTTTTATGTAAATAAAGGACTGTTTTGTGGTTCTTTAAGGGTCTAGGGGTGCTATTTTGTGCTGTAACTTAAGGGTCTTAAAGTGCAGTTTTTGTTCACTGTTTTTTGGTGATTTAGGCTGCTGTTTGAGGGTGATTTTTTCAGTCAGAATAGTGCAATTTTTGGAGAGATTTTCGGTGGTTGTAGGGACTATTTTCAGCTGTATTTTTGATGGTTACATGGACTGTTTTGGGCAGAATTTTCAATGGTCAAGGGATATATTTTCAGTGAAATTTTCGGTCAGAATAGTGCAATTTTATGGTGCAATTTTCTCGGTAAATAGAGACTATTTTGGGGGAGTTGTTTTGGTGAGATGTAGTGCAGTTTTAGGGGTGATTTCAGTGGTACCAAGTGCAGTTTTGAACTGTTTTGGGGGTGTAGTGAAGGCTGTGTTATGCGGCTATTTTGGGTGTTTTTGTGTGTAGTGAGGGTTGTGTTTATGCGGCAAGGCAAAGGCTTTTTTTTTTGGATGGCAATGCAAGGCTGTTTCTTATGTGAATTATGCATGAATGCTTTGATGTTTTTCTTGTGTCTATATATGTGAATTATGCGTGAATGCTAGGAGGGGGCAAGGGTTGGTTTTATGTTTCTTTTATAGGCAAAGGCTAGGGTGAATCCTTCTTTGAAAAGAAATGAGATTTGTTAACTTTGGGTGTCTTTTAATTAGTGTCACACAAGGAAAGCATCTAGTTAATTAGGGACATAATTGGGCTTAATTAGAAAGATCATATATTTGATTTTTCATTTTTTTTAATTTAGGTAGGTGATTATTTAGATTTTTTTTTTTAATTTCACCATGTGTTAAATATGTGTTTTGTTAATTTGGATGTGTTCTATTGAGCTTGGGCGTGAATGGGCTTGGAATGGGCGTGAATGGGCTTGGAATGGTGGACATGTGGGCTTGATGAGTATTTCAAGGGTTTTGGGCCAAGGTTAAATGGTTTTGCGAGGGTTTTGGGCTAATGGTGTCTTAAAATGGAGGTCCAACAAGCAAGCCCGAAGCTAAACAAGCGAATAAAATCCAACAAAATACTAATTTCTGACTTTTCTCCTTCTGACGCCTGTTTCCCGTGACTTCCGCGACTTAAAAGGTAGTGTCTCCAAATGAGACTCATCATAGGGACTTATATGTAAAAAAAACAGTACCTACAGTCGCTCCCACTTTGATGGGACTTGTGCAGTGTGTGACAATGACAATCCTATCAAAGTTATGCAATGCATTTTTACTTACCTGGCTCGCCAGCTACCACCTGACTTACCTGTTATTTCGAGCTAAGTTGATGATGCAGTGGACCTCGATCCTGGGATGCATCCCAATAACTGCAACCAATAATGGGGGCCTCGACCCTGAGACGCATCCCAAAACCATTGACAATATGGGTCACGACCTTGGGACGCATCCCAAAACTAATGATGCAGGGGGCCGACGACCCTGGGACGCATCCCGATAACTACATCCGACAACGGGGTCCTCGACCCTGGCACACATCCTGATAATGTTGATAATGTAGGTCACGACCCTAGGACGCATCCCTGAAACTGCTGATGATGTGGGTCATGCCCATGTGATGCATCCCCGCAACTGATACTAGTGATGATGTGGGCCTCAACCCTGAATCTGATATTGATGCTGACGTGGGCCTCGCCCCCTGAACCTGACATTGATGATGATATAGGCCTCACCCTTTGAATCTGATATTGATGTTGATATGGGCCTCGCCCCTTGGGACTCATCCCTAAAACTGATAATGTGTTGTCGCTCCTTTTGATTAGCTCGTATTTACCGCTTTCTCTTTTTTCTTCTTCGAAACCTGTGAATATAAAACAAACACAAAAAGAGTGTAAAATATATTACGTGTATGCATGCATGAATGAGTTTCCTATCCTGTCGGGTTAGGTCTTCTACCAATTCCATTGGTGACTGCTCGGTCTTCTCTCCGTCAGGCAAATTAATGCTTCAATCTATCCACATTGATCGGCTCGGTGAACTCATTTCCTTCCAAGTGTAACAGTCTTGCTGCCTCATTTCCCATTACTTTCTGCACTATATAAGGTCCTTCCCAGTTGGGTCTAAACTTTCCTCTTGGGTCTGTCATTGACGGCCTTGACTGCTTAATTACTAAGTCACCCTTTCTGATCTTAGTGGGGCGTACCTTCTTGTTGAATGCTCGAGCTAACCTTTTCTGGTAAATCTGCATGTGATGCAAGGACTTTATTCTCTTCTCATCGAGTAATGCCAACTGCTCAAATCTTTGTGAGGCCCATTCTTGTTCCGGTAACTCTATCTCTCCTAATACCCTCAAGGATTGTATCTCAACTTCCACTAGCAGTACGACTTCCATTCCATAGACCAAAGAGTAAGGTGTGGCTCATGTTTCTGTTCTTACTGATGTTCTATACCCCCCACAAGGCGTATGGTAGTTTATCGGCCCAATCCCTGTAATTCTCTGTCATCTTGGCTAATATCATTTTTATTGTCTTGTTAGTTGCCTCGACTGCCCCATTTGCCTGCGGCCTGTAAGGTGATGACTTGTGATGTCCAATCCTGTATCTCTGTAGCATCGCCTTTGTTTCTCCTTGAAACTTAACTTCGTTGTCTGTCACCACATGATGCGGCTTCTCGTACCAACAAATGAGATTCCGAGTTATGAACTTTGCCATCTACATTTCGAGAAGTAATCTACTTCCACTACTATGAAGTGATGTCTATTCGATGAATTCGGTCGAATCTCTCTGATCATATCAATTCCCTATTCTGAGAAAGGCCACGGCTCTGTCAACTCATGCAATTCTGTGTGCGGCAAATGATTCAAGTTACCGTGCGCTTGACAATCATCATAGTGCTTTACCAACTTCGCGCAGTATGCTCCATGGTCAACTAGTAAAAGCCTTGTCTTACAATTTCGTGGGATAAGTTCAACCCATTCATGTGCGGTCCACATACCCCAGCATGTATTTCTTCCATTATCTTCTAACTTATGAATGGCTAACTTATCTTTTCTGCCTGCTCCGTCCGGGAGTTCCCCGTGTTCCAGATACCTCTGAATGTCATGATACCAAGGTTTACCATCGTCGATCTCCACTTTTGGAACTCTTTCTATCTCATAAACGGGTCTGTTTGCTGTTGTCAGTACCAATAGTCTCATCACTAACTTCTCTAGATTTTCCCATTGTTGGATAATATGACCCATAGCGTCACTATTTGCACAGAACATTGTGTTGTTGTAGCAAATTAACTATGTAACAAGGAAATTGCACTCTCATCATTTGTGATTAGATTTCCATAGATATATAAATGAAGAGAGGTCCCTATGATTAGTTCCTGGATTGAGATGATATGAGACAGTATCAGTCCACGAAGGATTAATCATTAAATATCCATAGCCGTAGTATTATCGAGACTGGACATCGATAATGCGGAATAGGCTAGTATTGCACTTGTGCGCGTTGTGAGGGCACAACGGCATAGTTCTCATATATATAAGTGTTGGAGACTTATGCAAGTGCGATAGGAGGTCGTGTTTCACCGATGGTACGGGAAACAGCTTCGCTCTGGATAGACCCCTTGGAATCCCATTGGTATTATGACTATGTGTCTATGGGAGGCCGAAGTCAAGGTAGGTGTGTATAGTCTTAACCTGAGACTTGCATCGCTAGTACTTACGATAATCGATAAACTTTGGTTTTGGTGGTTGGGGACCCTGACCAGGTTCTGTGTCTACCACTTCTGGGTTTATCAGAGAGTCGTAGAGTATTGGATGTGATGTCGAGACGGAAGTATCACTCCAGTCATATTGGAGATGATGTCACGCAGGATACGGTATTAGTGCTCTTAAGTGATGCGCATCCAATCGTGATATTATGACTAGGTCATGAATATCCGATTATAGAGACTAGCTACCAGACATCCGATATGTGTTTCGGACGGGGCAGACACTTATCCAGCCCCAGCCCTAACACGTGATTATCCGATACTGGGCCGATATGCACAATACGATTGTATACTACGCTTGATATAGATCTAAATATTCTTAAAAGGATATGTTCGGAAATTGGGTAGACTTGGTACTTTGCTAGGAGTTGACCTTGTCTCGTAAATCGGTAGAACGTAGTACTTGGTACGTACGTGATTCGGATACTCCGACGACCGTATTTACTGCCAAATTATCCGGAGATCTCATGGGTCGCTTCCCGATAATCCACCGATGACGCACAACTCACACTCTTGAATAATCTGGGATTATATAGAAGAGAGAGAAAATTAATCTAGGATTAATTACGGAGATATTTTATCTCGGATAAAATATCGTCGAGAGAGAGATAACGATTGATTTGGAATTAATCGGTAAATTAATATATTCGATATATTAAACGAAATTAGATTTCGACGCGGAATTAAAATTAGATTTTAATTCGGGCGAACGAATTAATTTAGAATTAATTCGTTAGCGACGTGAATAGTGAATTCGCTAGGCGTAATCACTTAATTACGACGCGACGGAAAAATCGTTAATTTAGAATTAGCGAATCCGAGCCCGAGTGTGATTACGAGCGCATTCGTATTTCGAATTCGAGTGCGGCGATGCAAGTCACATCAAGCGTCAAATCTAACGTCAAGTCGTTCATCACATCAAGCGTCAAATCAAGCGTCACTTTGAGTGATGTGACATTTGATTGATTGATGTGAGTGATTGATTGATGGATAAGACATGACACTTGACATAAAGATGACATGACTTAAAGTTGATGTGTACTTGATGGCTTTTAATGAGTTTGACTTTTAAAAGCAAATGTAAAGCAAATACATGTGAAATTAATTGAAATTCACAAAAGTGTATATAATACACTTGAAATGCAAATGCTAATAACTTGAAACACATCTTTCATCTCTCTTTTTCTTTCTCTCATGTTCACGCCCAAAGGCTTAAAAAAGTTTCTGGTTTGACTCAAAATGGCGTGAATGGGGAAGCCAAGAGTGGGATTTTATGGCAAAATCTCAAGTGCTAGCACACTTACGAAGTCTTGCGAAGGTGGTAGGGAGGTTCGCCCATGAGCCGGGATCCGTTAGACGAGGCTTGGAGCTCCGTTTTCTCATCTCAAAATATGAAATTCCAGGCAGTGGACTGCTGCAGATTTGCGTGAATGGCAGTGGGTATTTGGCTTCGATTCGCCTCCAAATCGACTCAACCGATCGATGTGAGTATTCCGCTACCTCCATTGGTGTATTCACTCATGTTTTCATGCTTTGATTTGATCTTGGGACCTAATAGAAACTCAACAATGGCATCAAGAGCTATAGTTGCAAGCATGAAATTTGTAGGGCTTAAAATTTGGGTAAATTGATTTTGAGCATGATTTGGTTAAATTGTTTGATTGAGCATGTTTAAATGATGTTTAATTTCATTTTGGTTGGATCAATTTGACGAAAAATGATTTGGAATTATTTTCCCCAAAATGGATATGTTGGCCGAATATGAATGGAATTTTGGATCTTGGATTTTTTGATTTTTGATTCATTTGATGAGTTAGAATCATTTAGGTTGACGTTAATTTGAATCGAATTGGATTGGATTTCGAATCGGACAAAAACCCCAAATTCCTCTCTTGGCCGAATGTATCATGCCCTAATGTCTTGGTAAATTTTGATTTTTGATAATTGGATGTATTGGAAATCATTCGGGATATGTGATTTAATGTCGATTGCGGATAATTGGATTGAAACCGAATTGGACATAAAATCACTCCCTTGGCCGAGAGCATTGAAGCATGTTTATGGGTTTGATTTTTCATATTGTGTGTTTGACATGTGATAATGAATTTAGCATGATTAATTGGAGTAATATTGTGTTTTAGAAATATTGTTTTAGTCGATTAATCATGTAACGCACTTTAGGTAATTAAATTGCGTAATTGGATTAGTGTAATTTAATTATTTAGGCTTTAAATTGGATTTGGGCTTCTAATGTTGTAATTGGGCCTATTGGGCTTGATTTATCAAGTTTGGTTTAGGCCAAGTGGATTGGATCCAATTGGGCCCAAAACCTTAACCATAAAGCCCAAATGCGACTTAATGAACCTTTAAAGTTCAATTGGGCCTAATGGGCCAAGATTGATTTATTGGCTTATGGGGTAAATCCCGGATTGGACTTTGGTTATCGGTTTGACCCGAGTTGACCAAAAGTCCACGCCTTAAGAAATCAATCAAAAGCCCATTGGACTTTAATTGAATCGACGTTGGACGTTAATCGGTCTTTGAGACGCGTTACGATTAGATTTGGAATTTAAATCGTAAAAGGTTTATTAAATAAAAGTGTAATATTTAATTTGGAATTGAATAGTGAATTAGTATTAAGTACATGTTAAATTAGATTTAATAATGTAGTTTAATTTAATTCATGAATTCGTACTTTAAGTACTTATTCGCAAAAACGAGTTTGACTCGATCAAAATCAAATCGTTGTTTGAACATTGGATGATCACTTAATTATCAGATTAATTAATTTGATTAGATTGATTGATAGCATGCTTGTATGTGTGAATACTTGGTTGTGTTGAATGAATAATGTATATCGGATGGATATTAGATGGGTGGGCAATTTTAGAAATTGTTGTAATAAATTCGATTTATTAAATTGGACCTGCGTGTCCAGCCTTATCACCTTCTTTCTCTTGTATTCTCTTCTCACCTATTCCCCTCTATGTATATGAGGTTTCTTTAGAAGTGTAGTGTAACGGGTAGAAGTAATACTAGTGCTAGCTTGAGTGAGAAAGGGAGAGATTTGATCTAGGATCAATGTGTTAAGTATCCATCCGCATATCATTATTATTTTATTTCATACTCGCTTTATTATGTGTTTAGAATGCATGCTTAAGGGTGTATGATGATGAGACCTAACAAAGATAATTAAATTGGTAGCCAATTTTCACGCGAAAAACCCTCATTTTATATTAAGCGTTTATCCTTCCATTGAATGATTTTTGTTCAAGATCTGATTGGCATTGGTTTGTTGGCCAAAGTCAAGACCATGTCAATTAGATGTATTTGAATCATGAGAGTTTTGTTCCACATCGGTGTCTAGTCCAAGTTGTGATTTGTTGGCCAAAGTCAAGATCACTTCTTGTCCAAAGACATTGATTACGAAACTTTCCTTGTCAATGGGTCCCGCTTAACTGGAGTCATTAGGTTTGTTGTGCCAAAGCCAAGGCCTAGATGATTCGGAGGACAAGGTTAGAAAATGTATTAGATACATTGGCATATGTAATATGTTTAGGACTTGGATGTCCACCTAACCGGATCTGGGAATTGGATTGGGTCCAATTGATCTGTGAGATCTACCTGGTTAAATAGCATACAGCTTGTTGGCCAAAGTCAAGGTTGTATGTTATTTGACAGGATCCCAGCCCACTAGGAAACGCGGTTTCCCGAGTACTCCACAGAGGGTTAGAGACTCGACGAAAAATAGTGGGAGGCAAGTATTGAATTTGCAACATTCGTTCAATTACTCGCTAAATACGCTCAAACAAATATCATTCGTCAATATTTTACGTTGTTTTAAAAATTTATATAGTTGGACTATATACAAACTTATTCAATATATAGTTGATTTTATAATTGGATTATAGTAATCAATATAATTGAATTAAAATGATAGTTGATTTTATAATTGGATTATAGTAATCAATATTAAAATTATAGTTGATTAAATAATTGGATTATTGTAATCATTATAATAAATAGTACCTTATTAAATTGATTAAATAGTTGGACTATTAAAATCAAGAAAGAATTGAAAGTTGAATATTTAAAATATATAATCCTTGGATTAAATGTTTTAAATGATTTAATTTTCAATTGGGAATTAATAATAGGTTAATTTATTTGATAAAATAACTTATTATACTAAGCCCATAATTAAGCAAATAGTAGAGCATAAAATCTTTGGAAGATTTATGTGATGATGACTTTAGTGCTTAATTAATACTTATAATAAATCTATCTTTAGATTTAAAAGTATTAAAATTGCAATTAAAATTCTTAGAGAATTAATTGACTATTCTAGTGGAGAAAAGTCAAAGTTTGCAATTGGGCATGTTGCACAAGGTGCACATCGTTTCGATATTCCGAAACCCAAGGCTTGGCCAAAGGTTTGTGAAATATTGAAAAGATAATTGACATATCCCAAAGTGACTACCATTTGGATATGGAAGACACGAAGGAATTAAAGAAAGGGCGAGGCTCTAACTTTAAAAATATTTGTCAAAGTTATGTTCGCTACTAGTATTGAAATTGGATTTTAAATACTTAGTGTGGTACATAAAACATATATGTATTGATGTTCAGAATCCGCTGTGAGCTGGATACTGACTTCAAGCCGAGATTATTCTGCGAATCGGAAACGAGACGAAAGTCGCTGTTTCGACCGTAGATACCTAAGTTTAGGAACTACCCTTTGGGTATGTACTTAAATTAGGAAATGTTATGATGTAACTAGTTTGACTAGAGACATTATCTCTATATCAGTGTTTAATCCGTTGCGGATAAAACCTTTATATTCTAGAACACTAAGTGTTTCATTATATAAAGATGATACTGAGATAAATACATTAGATGTAATAACATAATTTATATTTTGAATATAAATAAAATCTCAAACATATAAAATGACAAATAAATAGCTCAAATTGATTTGATCAATGAGACTTATTTGTGGCATTGTTGTCTAGGACACAATTAAACGAGAATCGTATATCCACACTTTTGAAGAGTGGGTACTAGGACTGATTTGACTATTCAAATAAGGTCTGCGAATCTAGTTTATTAGGTTAAATACCTAAAATACTATTTACTTGGTAATAGTAAAAGGGCCACCGATCTGTTAGCCCTATTCATGGTGAAGTTAGTGGGCCCATATCTAGCTAGGCTAGATGTGAACATGAATATTTCGTGACCTTAACGGATGTGGCATCACGTTATGGTTATGTGTTTCTTTTGAAGAACACAGATCGGAAACTTTTGAAGTTTTCGACACGAAGTATATAAACAGATCGGCTATAGTATTATTCCGCCACGGTTAGACCGTAATGGAAATTACTTAAGCAGTAAGTTTCATACGTACATGAAAAAGTACGGTATTCTTTCATATGAGGACTCCTCCCGAGACACGTCAGTTAGACGGTGTGTCCGAACCAAAAACCAAATTTTGTTGGACATGATAAGGTTTATCACGAGTCGCTCTGAGCTACTATTTCCTTCAATGGGACATGTATTAACAGTGCAAAACTTATTTAGAATAAGGTTCCATGTAAATCTGTTTGACAGATATCATATAGGATATGAACAGGAAAGAAACGGGGTTTCTCATTCCTGATAATTTGGGTATGCCAGGCATAGCGTTTGGATAATACCAAACTAATGACCCAAATTGGATAAGTGCCGATATAGGTTATCCTAAGGGAAACCTTAAGTATAGTACTTATAAATCCCACATGAGAACAATGTAATTGTTGCTCACCATGCGGTTTTCCTGAGAGGAATACCGATATGCAGTGGTCAGTGGGAGGATAGTGATACTCGATGAAAATCGGAGTAACACTGTTCATGGCACAAGGTCCTTAATGGAACACAAATAGTTCATCTATGATGAATCTATACCATTAATCTTCAAATACACAAGAAACTAGTAGATCGGATAAAGTCAGAAAACAACCTAGGGTATGGGTTTCTGATCTCACCCCATAAAGATGTCAATCTTATGGAGGTGTACCATCCGACTACGTTTAAAGGAAGTGATACGAGGTATCGACTCCCCGTTATGGCAAAGTGCCATGAATCCGAAATGGATTTCATGTATAACAACTATTTTGGATACTAGTTGTTGTACCACAAGGCATTGTGCCTATTGGTACATTAAACGTCTTCAAGGAAGACAACATGGAAGGCAACATACCAACGTACAAAGCTGGGCTTTTGACGGAAAGGTATCGTTATCAACATTGTGTTAATAACGGTTCAACCTTTTACCTGTTGCCATGGTAAATCCATTTTGAAAATGCTTGAAAATAACTGTATATTTCATTTATGAAATGTGTCAGTTATAAATCAAAATCGCTTTCCTGAAAAGGAAACCTTTTGGAGAATGTTTTTAACATTCTGACGATTTTGTATAACCGACAAACAAGGTTTGCGGGTTATTCGATCCATGTTTGGATTGAAACAAGCATAAGGTTCTTGGAACTGTCGTTTTGAAATAATCATAATGGTTTATGATTTGACTCAAAACGAAATAATTCTTGTGTATATAAGGAGGTTAGTGGGAGAGCGCACTAACAGTGAAATTCCCATAATACAATGGTGAAAGCTTGGCTTTCATAGATATTCTTTCAATAGAAAATTCTCCGTAGAATTCTGGGGAGTAACAACCTTTATTCAAGGAATAAAGATCTACTGGGATAGATTTGGAGTTGTTAACACTCTCTGGAAATTGTACATTTAAAATGTACTTGTATTGGTGTCTCATACGCTTCGAGCATATGGAGTCACAATCGGGTCAATCTAGTGATAGTCACTAAATTGAAATTGAGAACATCTGTTAGTATCTTAGAGAACTAAAGATGCTGTCTTAAACTATGGAGAAGGAGAACTTGAAGTGACTGGGATCACCACTGCAAGTTTCCAAACTATTAAATACTACGGTACTATAAAGTTTGAATAACGGGACAGTGAGCTGGAAATCTTCCAAGCAAGATAACTGTTGCCGAATAAACAACAAATACGATACGGATTATTGCTGCAGCTGAGGCAGCAAAAGAAGCCATTTGGATCGAACATAAATCTAATTAGATTAGATATAGTTCTGTTAGCAGCTGAACTAGGCGTCAGCACAGGCTAAGGAATTAAAGGTCTCATCGACGATCCAGATATATACTTCTATATCATCTGATTCGTTCGGATCATACATCGTGGCGATGTGATGATCGTGTAAATCGCGTCAGACGATAATCGGAACAAATCCGCTGACGAAAACCTTTCCTCAGCAATTTGAGCGAACCTTACATAGTTCAAGTGTTGGAACACTTGAGTGACTCGCTACGTGCCAAGTGGGAGATTGTTGGATAATATGACCCATAGCGTCACTATTTGCACAGAACATTGTGTTGTTGTAGCAAATTAACTATGTAACAAGGAAATTGCACTCTCATCATTTGTGATTAGATCACCATAGATATATAAATGAAGAGAGGTCCCTATGATTAGTTCCTGGATTGAGATGATATGAGACAGTATCAGTCCACGAAGGATTAATCATTAAATATCCCTAGCCGTAGTATTATCGAGACTGGACATCGATAATGCGGAATAGGCTAGTATTGCACTTGTGCGCGTTGTGAGGGCACAACGGCAGTAGTCTCATATATATAAGTGTTGGAGACTTATGCAAGTGCGATAGGAGGTCGTGTTTCACCGATGGTACGGGAAACAGCTTCGCTCTGGATAGACCCCTCGGAATCCCATTGGTATTATGACTATGTGTCTATGGGAGGCCGAAGTCAAGGTAGGTGTGTATAGTCTTAACCTGAGACTTGCATCGCTAATACTTACGATAATCGATAAACTTTGGTTTTGGTGGTTGGGGACCCTGACCAGTTCTGTGTCTACCACTTCTGGGTTTATCAGAGAGTCGTAGAGTATTGGATGTGATGTCGAGACGGAAGTATCACTCCAGTCATAGTGGAGATGATGTCACGCAGGATACGGTATTAGTGCTCTTAAGTGATGCGCATCCAATCGTGATATTATGACCAGGTCATGAATATCCGATTATAGAGACTAGTTACCAGACATCCGATATGTGTTTCGGACGGGGCAGACACTTATCCAGCCCCAGCCATAACACGTGATTATTCGATACTGGGCCGATATGCACAATACGATTGTATACTACGCTTGATATAGATCTAAATATTCTTAAAAGGATATGTTCGGAGAATTGGGTAGACTTGGTACTTTGCTAGGAGTTGACCTTGTCTCGTAAATCGGTAGAACGTAGTACTTGGTACGTACGTGATTCAGATACTCCGACGACCGTATTTACTACCAAATTATCCGGAGATCTCATGGGTCGCTTCCCGATAATCCACCGATGACGCACAACTCGCACTCTTGAATAATCTGGGATTATATAGAAGAGAGAGAAAATTAATCTAGGATTAATTACGGAGATATTTTATCTCGGATAAAATATCGTCGAGAGAGAGATAACGATTAATTTGGAATTAATCGGTAAATTAATATATTCGATATATTAAACGAAATTAGATTTCGACGCGGAATTAAAATTAGATTTTAATTCGGGCGAACGAATTAATTTAGAATTGATTCGTTAGCGACGTGAATAGTGAATTCGCTAGGCGTAATCACTTAATTGCGACGCGACGGAAAATCGTTAATTTAGAATTAGCGAACCCGAGCCCGAGTGTGATTGCGAGCGCATTCGTATTTCGAATTCGAGTGCGGCGACGCAAATCACATCAAGCGTCAAATCTAACGTCAAGTCGTTCATCACATCAAGCGTCAAATCAAGCGTCACTTTGAGTGATGTGACATTTGATTGATTGATGTGAGTGATTGATTGATGGATAAGACATGACACTTGACATAAAGATGACATGACTTAAAGTTGATGTGTACTTGATGGCTTTTAATGAGTTTGACTTTTAAAAGCAAATGTAAAGCAAATGCATGTGAAATTAATTGAAATTCTCAAAATGTATATAATACACTTGAAATGCAAATGCTAATAACTTGAAACACATCTTTCATCTCTCTTTTTCTTTCTCTCATGTTCACGCCCAAGGCTTAAAAAGTTTTTGGTTTGACTCAAAATGGCGTGAATGGGGAAGCCAAGAGTGGGATTTTTGTGGCAAAATCTCAAGTGCTAGCACACTTACGAAGTCTTGCGAAGGTGGTAGGGAGGTTCGCCCATGAGCGGGATCCGTTAGACGAGGCTTGGAGCTCCGTTTTCTCATCTCAAAATCTGAAATTCCAGGCAGTGGACTGCTGCAGATTTACGTGAATGGCAGTGGTATTTGGCTTCGATTCGCCTCCAAATCGACTCAACCGATCGATGTGAGTATTCCGCTACCTCCGTTGGTGTATTCACTCATGTTTTCATGCTTTGATTTGATCTTGGGACCTAATAGAAACTCAACACCCATGTTACTGGAAGTGTAGCTAATGCGTCTGCCACCTGATTCTCTTCTCGCGGCAAGTGCTGAAAATTACAATCGGGGATAACTTGTGCCAACTTTCTTAGGTGAAAAAGGTAAGGTTTCAACCGTTCTTCCTTCAATTCCCATTCTTCCTACATCTGTCGGATTACCAACATCGAATCTTTGTAGACCTCCACGCTCTCAGCCTTCAAGGCTATCAGTGTAGTCAACCTTAAAGCACATGCTTCATACTCAGCCATGTTATTAGTCACTCCAAACGTCAATCTCTTGGACAAAGGCAAGGTTTCTCTTTCGGGGGTCACTATCACGATCCTGATCCCAGCCCCTTTGTAATTTAAAGCTCCGTCGAAATACATCTTCCATCATTGAACTGTTATTACTTGGATATCTTCATCTGGGAATTCAAACTTATACTGATGCCCTTCAATAGGTTGCAATGACAGGAACTTTGCTACTGTTCGCCCTTTGATTACCTTGGAAGTGAGGTACTCAATGTCAAATTCTGTCAGCAACACTAACCATCTGCCCAACTTCCCTACTAGCGAAGGCACTGAATGAAGATATTTCAAGGGATTTTCTTTTGCCACTACCTAGATTTTGTAAGACTGGAAGTAATGACATATCTCCTCTACCTATTGATAGTGAGCCTCATGCGGGAGCATTTTCTTACTGAGATAGTAGACTGCGTACTCTACCCCTGTCTCAGCTGTCTGTACCATCATCGCCCCCAGTGCTTCAAATTCTATGGCCAAATATAATATCAAGGGTCTGCCCGATCTCGGAGGTTTCAATACAGGAGGATTTACCAAGTGTTCTCTGATCTTGTCGAAGGCTTCTTGACATTGCTCATTTCATTCCACTGGCTGATCTTTTCTCAATAGTTTGAAGATAGGCTCATATACTGATGTCAACTTGGCGATGAACCGACGGATGTACTAAATTTTCCCGAGGAATGCTCTGACTTCTTTCTCAATCTTTGGTGCTAGCATCTCTGTGATTGCTTTGATCTTCTCAGAGTCTACCTCTATTCCTCTCATTCCTACTGTATGTCCCAGCAATTTTCCTGATGTTACCCTAAACACACATTTCTTGGGATTCAGCCGCAAGTTGTACTTGTCAACCCTCTGAAGGAATTTCTCCAGTGCTTCTATATGTCCAATTCTTGTCTCTGATTTCACCATCATATCATCCACATATACTTCAATATCTTTGTGCATCAAGTCCTGGAATATTGTGGTGGCCATCCGCTGATAAGTAGCTTCTGCATTCTTGAGCCCAAATAACATTACCTTGTAACAGTTAGTGCCCCACTTAGTGACAATAGTGGTTTTGTGCTTGTCTACTTCAGCCATGAGAACCTGATTTCATCTTGAAAACCCGTCTACAAATGAATACATGGCAGATAAGTCGCACTGTCAACTAGCACGTCTATATGAGGTAGAGGAAAATAATCTTTTTGGCAAGCCTTGTTGAGATCTCTGTAGTCCACACACATTCTGACCTTCCCGTCTTTCTTCGGCACCGGCACAATATTTTCCAACCATTCAGGATACTTCACTACTTTCAGGAACCCCGCATCTATTTGTTTCTTAACTTCCTCTATGATTTTCTCGGCCTACTCGGGTCTCATCCGTCGGAGATTCTGTTTCACTGGACTCATGTTCGGATAAGTTGGTATTGTATGCTGGGCGATGCTTCTGTCTACTCCAGACATGTCCTTATAGGACCAAGCAAACACTTTGGAATATCTAACCAATACTTCTTCTAATTTCTCCCTCTCTTCATCGGTAACCTCACTTGCAATCAGAATTTCCTTAGGACTCTCAGGTGTGCCAAGGTTAATGCATTCCTTTGGTGGAGCTGATATCAAATATACTCAAGTCATGTAAATTAAAAGGAAGAGACTCAGGCAAGTAAGCAAAATGATTATCTTTATTACTAGCAAATACGGGAGTACACTCAAATAAATCAAGAAGATAAACGTCTTCATCTATTGACACTTTATCCTCCGGAGCCAGGTTTTTCTCAGCCTCTTTATTCTCCTCGAGAGTCAGGCTCTCTAACTTCATCAGTTCTTCTTCTTATTTCTCTTCTTCCTTCTTCGCAACTTCTTCTATAAGCGGCTTCTCACCCAGTATATCTTAGAAGATCTCAAATCTAGGTACCACAATTCTGTTAACTTGCACTGGTTCGGGCTGTCCTTGGTACCCCGAAGCCTTTACAAAGTAATCCATCAACTTCAGCCCTTTCTTTTTAACCTTCGGCATTTCCACGTCAGACTTGTATCCCAAACCCCTACGAGTAGTATATCCTCTAAAGTTTGGAAATTTTAAACCTTCACCCGACTCGAACTTCATTTTCTCCATGATCCTAGCCACTTTAGGATCCCCCCATTCCTCAAAAGTTACCGACACTTGGAACCTCGTGAAAGGTTGTATTTCAAACGCGGCCAAAGTATTGTCCACCATTAGCTCGGATGGTGACAATCTCTCCCCCATGTGGGAACTTAATAACCTGATGCAGAGTGGAGGGCACGCTCCCAAGCTTGTGAAACCACGGCCTTCCCAATAACAAAGTAAAATTGGCCAGGATGTCCAGTACTGTAAACTCAACTTCATCTTCAATTGGGCCCACTTTGACCATTACCGCAAAAGTACCATCAACTCCTCGCTTACTATCATCATAAGCCTTGATAGTCATACGGAAGGGATCCAAATTCGTTGCCTTCATACCCAGCCTTGCAAGAATCTTCAATGGGCATACATTATTGGAGGAGCCATCATCCACATCATAGAAGATGTCATCCTGCCCTTCACTTTAGCTTTGATGAATAGTGGTTTGTTGTGATTTCTTCCCTCTACCGGGAGCTCTTCCTCAGAAAAAGTGATTGCATGCAAAGCTTCTTTTTGCACTGATCCGACAAACATTGCAGGGTGGCATCCTCAGGCACTACTATCTTGCACAAGGCCTCAACCATAGCCCGCCTGTGCTCTTGAGATGCACACAATAACTCCCAGATGCTCACTTGTGCTCTGGTTTTCTTCAACTACCGCAGCACTGTATCTCCCTCATTATTCTCCACATTCTCAATCACTTCTCTGCCCTCTGTTAACACTTCTTTACCCTTCTCAGCCTTATCACTGTAGAAACACTCGATTCATGTCATGCCTCTCACCTCTTATTCATCACTACTTGAGAAGTCTTCCCAGAAATTATTCCTATGTTCTATTTCATCTTCGCTGTTGCTATCCCAAATCCCCAAGCAAAAGGCTTGTTGGTCGAAGGATTTGAGGATAAGGTTTTCAGGTAGGCCGGAGCTTATCATATTGGTAGGCGGTGGGACAGAATGGTAATTTGGTAAGGGGTTTTGGTGTGTGTTGGGACGTTCTATTTGAGGGTCGGGTATATTTTTGGAGTCTATAAGGTCTTGGATTTCATGGTAGAGGCGGGCACAGCTGTCGGTGTCATGGCCTTTCTGTTGGTGGAATTGGTAGTATTGGTTTAGGTTAAGATGTGGTGGTGGAGGGTGTGGAAGTGGTTTGGTTTCTAAGGGTTTCAGCAGTCCATGTCTCTTCAATTTCTCCAGCACCATAGACAAGGGTCTACCCAAGTTGGAGAATCACCAGTTTGAGATGGCAGTGTTAGACAATTATGACCCATAGTGTCACTATTTGTAAAAGACAATGTGTTTTTGTACAAAATTGACTATGTAATATTGAAATTGCATTTTATCATTTCGTAATTTATTTACTATGATATATAAATGGTAAAAAGTCCATATGATTAGTTCCGGATTGAGATGATATGAGATAGTATCAATCCATAAAGGTTTAATCATTAAATATCCCTAGTCGTAGTATTATCGAGACTGGACATTGATAATGCGGAATAGACTAGTATTGCACTTGTGCGCGTTGTGAGGGCATAACGGCACAGTTCTCATATGTTTAAGTATAGGATACTTATGCAAGTGCGATAGGAGGTTGTGTTTTACCGATAGTACGGAAAACAGCTTCGCTCTTGATAGACCCCGCGGAATCCCATTGGTAGTATGTAATATGTGTCTATGGGAGTCCGCGTCAGGGTAGATGTATTTGGTATAAACCTGAGACTTACATCGCTAATACTTGTGACAATCGGTAAACTTTAGTTTTGGTCGTCCAGGGCTTTAACAGGTTCTGTGTACGCCTCTATTGGGTTTATCGAGAATCGTAGTGTATTGGATGTGATATCAAGACGGATGTATCACTCCAGACATATGGAGATGATGATCATACAGGGATTCATAACTCGTTCTATATTGTGTTGCAACCATCGGGATAATGTGACAAGGTCATGATTATCCGATTCAAAGAGACTAGTTGTTTGATATCCGATATGTGCTTCGTACGAGGCAGACACTATTCCAGCCCTAGGCCTAGCACGTGACATCTGATACTGGATCTGAAATACGAAATACTAGGTATTCTACGTTTGACATAGATTATATATTCCATTAAGAATATTTCTGGAGAATTGGGTAGGCACGATGCTTTGCTAGAAGCCAACCATGTCTTGTAAATCGGTAAGCACGTAGTACGAGGTACTGCTTTATCGGATAGTCCGATAACCGGATTTACTGCCAACATATCCAGAGATCTCTTGGGTGTCGCTTCCCAAGGATTCACCGATGACAGTTGACTTAAATTAGAATTAATCTGGGATTAATTAAGAGAGAGAAAATTAATCTGGGATTAATATGGGCTTTATTTAATCTGAGATTAAAAGTGTTCAGTGGCGAAAGAATGCGATTAATTTGGAATTAATCGGTAAAATAAATTTAATAGTTAAATTTGATTTTTCTATTTAATTATTCAAATGGGCAAAATTAATATATCGGATATATTAAAATGGATTGGATTTCCTTACGAGATTAAGTCGGACTTTAATGCGAACGAACGAATTAATTTAGAATTAGTTCGTGAACGACGTTCGTAATATATTTGCGAGGCATCGTTATTTATTAAATTAGATTTAATTATTTAGCCGACGAAGGATCATTTCATCGGATTAAACGAACCGAGTCGCGGCAAATGCCCGTAGAGATATTTGAATTTCAGATTCAAATATTTGGAGGCCAAAAGTGTGGTAGGTGTTCCCACCACACAACCACATTGTTTTCCCTTAATGAAAACCATTACCAATCTCTACCTTGTTTTGGGTAAAAGGTGAAATGGTTTTCACCTTTTGGTAAATAACAAAAAGGCATTTCAACTTTGGTAACACTTGACAACAAACCAAAACCACAAAACCCTAAAGGAGCTAGGTTGGCCGAATTCTTCTCCTCCTCCTCTCTTTGATTTGATTTCAAATA
>SKCR01031608.1:0-18677 GCA_019454045.1 Zanthoxylum bungeanum | reverse complement strand
ACAAGAAGTA
Source organism: Zanthoxylum bungeanum (assembly GCA_019454045.1). NCBI lineage: Eukaryota > Viridiplantae > Streptophyta > Magnoliopsida > Sapindales > Rutaceae > Zanthoxylum > Zanthoxylum bungeanum. The sequence goes on along the minus strand of SKCR01031608.1, from coordinate 18,667 downwards.
TCTAAGTAATCCTGAGAGAACGTTAGCCACAAGACATCCGTAGAGCACCGAGGTGGGACTAATAAGTTCTTAATGATAGAAGCAACTCGACCTGGTTTAAGAATTAACATCTTCTACAACAAATTTTTCATGTTTTTCTAAGTTTCCATTGATTGCATATTTATTTTTATTAATTTGTTTGAATTATACATGTTAAAAAAATTGAATTATTAACATTGATTATGAATTTAAAGAAAAAATTTAATTTCAATAACCGAAATATTAAATTTGCCCATTATCAATGTTCTCAATGTTCAGGGTTGTTAAATAAAATCTTCTCAATGTTCAAGTGATACCAAGGGTGGTGGCTAGATGCAGAAACATAGCATCATCTGAATTACCAATCAAATAAGCAACTGGATTTGCAGTGCTAATAAAATGCCTTGTATGGTTATATGTTCATATAAATCTCTAAATGTTCATATAAACCGGTTCCATGGTCCGGTTCCGGTTCCGACCATTTTGGAATCGGAACCTACCCGGATAAAATCGATTCCTTCATTTTTGGAACCGGAACCTACCCGATTACAACCGGTCCCGATTCCAAACCCGAAAAACCGGTCCAGTTCCGGGTAGAACCGGAACCGGCGCTCACCCCTACAATCAACAGAAAATAATATGGGAAAAAACGTGTCCACGTGTCATGATGGAGGAGTTGCTCATACAACAGTAAGGTAAAGACAAAAAAGAAATGTTCCACCCATGGTAGATCAATTTGAGAGGAATCCAGTTCCTCTTAAAATTCATAGTCACATGAATTAGACTCTAACATGACCTGTTATTGGGCTTCAGGTGATACAAGTTCACCCGATAATTTCAGTACTGATATGGCTACTTTTGTAGATATAATAACTAGGAGGATAGAGGCAAGGCAAAATGTGATAATAAAGAACCAAAAGAAAATCCTGCAAGTCTTGGAGAGAGTAGAGCAACTCATGTTTGGTCAGACTCGATCCAGTCCCAGGAATGAAGGCCGGGAAACAAACTTTAGGCCAGTTAAGTAGGAGGAACTCGGGGGTAATCCTATGGAGGATCTCATGAAACACATGGCTTATCTCGTCCTTATAAGACAAATCCTCACCCTCCTCCTTCAGCTCCAGTGGAAGAAAGATATCAACCTATGAGATAGGAAATTGGAGGAGCCATCAGGATTCCTCCTACCAATGGCCGTCATTTCGGCAATGGCAGACCTATGGCTCATTAACAATTCATTGGAGCCACAAATCTGAACAATCATCCTGCAAATTATGAAAAAGGAACACATGCATGAATGAGCATGAGGCATTCCTCCAAATCTCAATAGATGAAATCTTGAGGATTTATAAGGATTTTTGTCACCAACGGCTGTCAATTTGACAATGGCATGCCTATATTATGAAGAGGGAACACTTGCAGGAATGGACTCAGGGTCATTCTTTCAATTGTCAACAGAAGAAATCCTCCACAAATACATTGTAAGAAATCCTCCAATTTTGGTGACACGCCCGCGTAACACCAAAATTTTTGAGAGCCAACATAAATTAACAAATTTTTTTCCATCTCATCCTATTTATACACAAAAAAATTGTCTCGTCCTACCCGCATATTATTAAATCTCGTTTCATTCTATAAAAATTACGTCTGGCTTATTGTCTTATCCTAATTAAAATTTTAAAATATTTTTTTTGTCTTATCTCATATTTAAAACAACACATAAAAATATTGTTGGTGGATTAGTGTCATTAAACATAAAATTAACATGCTTTAAACAATCAAAACACAGAACTCAAAAGTAGATCTACACTATCATGCAAACCCTAAAACTTTAAGAACCAGAAAAACATGATTAAAAAACGTTCAAGTCGAGATGATTCTCTGTCCTTAAGAACTTATTAGCCCCGTCTCGGTGCTCTACAGATTTTTGGCTAATGTTCTCCCAGGATAACTCGGATTCCTCTTCTTCAATGGGCACACCTTAAGAAGATCTTGAACTTGAAAATGGTGGGATTCTCTCTCTGACTCAAAACAATATGAGACTCTAAAAAATGGATGAAAGTTCAGATGCTAGAAAGTAAACATGGAGACATCCTTATAAAGGCATGGAATGATGCCTTAAGGGCACCCTTTGGGTTGGAGTGCAACCCTCCAAATGTTTATACCTCTCTCATGCATCTCTTGGAGCCTGTATGCAGTTTATTCTCATTTGGTGGACATGTCCCTCTAGGGTACCATCCAATGGACATGTCTCTCCTCATTCCAAACCAATATTTGAAGAATTTACAACAATCCCCCATAATTCTTCAAATATTCATGTAGACACTTGAGAGAGTTTCCGTGAACTGAAGCTGCATCGAAATAGGTAGCTTTCGCCTTGAACCTTTCCTAGTGAATGAAAATTGAATTTACTTGGCAAACCAGTGACCCATAGTCTTGAACTGTTCTGCTGTTGGTGTAAACCAAGACAATTGTCAACACACAGCTTTACTTCGACCATTTTTTGTTCTACATTTATGTTCATTTTAGCCCCGAACAGCGATCCTGGATTCATCAAGCACTTTAGGGAAATCAGCATCTACTATGAAGAGGTAATCTGCCTTTACCTCTATTAGGACTCATCTCCTAATATAGTGATCAATAAAAGCCTTAGTTTATCCTAACTTTGACAGACAACACTCTGCGTCATTATCGGAATGAGAAAGAGTACAAACTCTTCAGTGCTTGTTTTGAATTACACAAAGTTTCGGTTATCCCTTTTGAACCTAGATCTTGGGATCTTCAGTCAGTTAGGTTGGGTTTCCATAGTGACAATTCTTAATTTATAGGCTTCAAGCTCATTCCTCTCGATGACTTCTCAACTTACTCTCTAGGCAAACCTTTAGTAAGTGGATCCACAAGGTTTTCTTTTGATTTCACATAATCAATCGATATTATGCCACTTGAGAGTAGTTGACGTATGGTATTATGTCTCCGACGTATGTGTCGAGACTTATCATTATACATTATATTTTGGGCTCTTCCAATAGCCGATTGGCTATCACAATGTATGCTTATCGTTGTCATCGGTTTGGGCCAACTAGGAATTACTCCAGGAAATTTCGAAGCCATTCCACTTCTTTCGCTGTTTTGTCTAATGCTATGAACTCTGATTCCATAGTAGACCGGGCAATACATGTTTGCCTCGAGGATTTCCATGACACGACTGCATTACCAAGTGTGAAAACAAATTCACTCATAGATTTGGAATCCACTGTGTCAGATATACAGTTAGCATCACTGTATCCCTCTAGAATAGTAGGATATCTCTCATAATATAGCCCATATTTTAAAGTTTCTCTCAGATACATTAAAACTCTTACTATGGCTTTCCAGTGGTTATGTCTTGGATTGCTCGTATATCTGATAAGCTTGTTTATAGCTTGAGCGATATCAAGTCGTGTGCAATTCGTGAGATACATTAGACTTCCGATGATTCTCGAATACTCTAATTACGATACGCTAGAGCCAACATTCCTTGATAGATGAAGAGTTAGGTCTACAGGGGTTCTAGCCACATTTAGATCACTTTTGTTATATTTCTCAATATAATGAGTCTGAGATAATATATATTCGTCTGATGTCCTAGAAATCTTAATTCCTATGATCACATCAGCTACTCCCAAATCTTTCATATCAATCTGTTGGATAACACGTTTTTGGTAGATTGAATCATTTCATGATTACTACCAATTATCAGAACATCGTCTATATAGAGACACACGATGAAATATCATTTTTAAGTTGATTTGGTGTACACATACTTATCACACTCATTGGTTTTGAACCCACTTGACAACATCTCTTTGTCAAATTTCTCATGCCATTGTTTAGGTGCTTGTTTTAATCCGTACAAGGAATTTACAAGTTTGCACACCTCTGTTCTTGTCAAGGAACATTAAACCCTTCTGGTTGTTCCATGTAAATTTCCTTATCCAATTCACCATTCAAGAATGTCGTCTTTACATCTATTTGATGTATTTCAAGACCAAATATAACTGTTATGGCTATGAGTATTCTTATCGATGTGATACGAGTCACTGGTGAATATGTGTCAAAGTCATCAAGGCATTCTTTTTGTCTATAACCTTTTTATGACAAGTCTTGCCTTGTGCTTATCTATTGATTCATCCAGTTTCATCTTCCGTTTGAATATCCATTTGTGGCCCAGTGGCTTACAACCTAGAGGAAGATCAGCCAACTCCCAAGTATGGTTTTGTAGGATTGAATCAATCTTACTGTTAATAGTCTCTTTCCACAAAGGTACCTCCGGCGAAGACATTGCTTCTTTATAGCTCTGAGACTAATTTTCTAACAAGTATGTCAGAAAATCGGGACCAAACGACTTAGACGTTTTAGCTCTTTTGCTACGTCTAGGTTCGATTGTCTCAACGTTTGCGCGTTGATCTGACTCTCGATCAGCCTGATCATTGTCTTTGACAATATCAATCGTTCTTTTGAGAGACTTTATTCTTTATATTTCCTTACAAAGAAAGGTCTCTTCAAAAAATATCGCATTCCTTGACTCAATTATCATATTCGGATTGATTTCAGAAATCTCAAACTTGTGTACCAAGAATCAATTCGCACTACTGTTGCGAGCATATCCAATGAATATACAATCAACAATTTTTTTTCATATTCTAACCTTATTAGGTTTAAGAACCATTACTTTGGCAAGACACCCCCACACTTTAAGGTATTTGTAGGAAGGTTCATGACATTTACACAACTCATATGGTGTATTGTCCAATCTCATGTGAGGAAGCTTGTTTAGAACCTAGTTCGTGGAAAAAAAAGGCTTCCCTCCACAAGTTCTGGGGTAAACCTGAACTTGTCAACATGGCGTTCATCATTTCCTTTAACGTTCGATTTTTGCGCTCAGCAATCCCATTTTGTTAAGGTGAATAAAGAGAAGTGGTTTCGTGAATAATTCCATGAACGAAATAATAATCACCGAATGGTGACACATATTCACCACCTTTATCACTCCTGATTCTTTTGATTTTCTTGCCAAGTTGATTTTCAACTTCGTTCTTATAGCTTATAAAGCTCTCAATAGCTTCATCTTTGCTCCTCAGCAAATACACATAAGAGAATCATGTGCTATCATCGATAAAAGTGACAAAGTACTTTTTACCGTCTCTTTTTTGCACAATATTCATATCACAAACATCAGTGTGTACAAGTTCCAAAGGTTTAGAATTTCGTTCTATAGAATGAAATGATGTTCTATGCATATTTTCTTCAACACATGTCTCAAACTTATGTTGGCTATCAATTACAAATTTAGGTATAAGGTCCATGTTAATTAATTTACGCATTGGATCATAATTAGCATGTCCTAACCTCTCATGCCATACATTTTGTGACTTAACAATATAAGCGGAAGTTGTAGCTTTATTAATAGCACTTTGTCGATTGACAGTCATTACATTGAATTTGAAAAGGCCCTCAGTGAAGTATCATTTTCCAACATACACATCATTTTTGGTCAATACAAATTTATCAGACATAAATACGAGCTTATAACTAGCCTTGCTAAGGAGAGAGCCCGAGACCAAGTTCTTCCGAATATCTAGAACATGCAATACATTCTTCAATGTAAGCTCATTTCCGAATGTCATCTTCAGAACCACTATGCCTTGTCCAACCACTCTTGAGGTAGACGAGTTTCTCATTTTCAGATGATCACCGCCATCGACCTTCTGATACGAGAAAAACATCTTGCTATCTGCACAGATATGACAAGTAGCCCCAGTGTCTACCCACCATTTTCTCGAATTCCCAACCAAGTTGGCTTCATTTACCACTGTTGAGAGGTTCATCTCTGAGATCTTATCAGTCAACTGCTCATTTTCAGTGACATGGGCCTCGTTTATCTTTTTCTTGCCCTTTTCCTGAGATTTTTTGTTTCTGCATTTCTTTGCCATATGACCGCTCTTTCCACAGTTGTAGCACTTCATCTTGAACTTCTTGTTTGCTTGGGAAAAATCAGCTCCAATGTTCTTTCTCTTATTGCTAACCTTTACACCCTCAATGATGTTGGCCTTAGACTCCATAGTCTTGTAGCTAGCCTTCTCGGACTTCCTATTGTCTTCTTCGATCCTCAATCGAACTCCAAGGTCTTCACAACTCATCTGCTTCTTCTTGTGTTTCAGATAGCTCCTGAAGTCCTTCCATGATGGAGGCAACTTTTCAATTATGGTGGCGACTTGAAACGTCTCACAGAGTTTCATTCATCCATACAGTATTTTATGAATGATCAATTGCAGTTCACCCAACTGAGACATCACTGTTCTTGAATCTACCATCTTGTAGTCCAGGAACCTACCCACGACAAATTTTTTTGACTGACATCCTTTGTTTTGTATTTCTTCTTGAGAGATTCCCAGAAAATATTCGCAGAAGACATGCCTTGGTACACATTGTACATGGTATTGTCAAGTCCACCTAAAATGTAGTGCTTGCACATGAAGTCTCCAGACAACCATGTCTGTTCTCATAGTTCCTTGGCTTTTTCCGATTCACCCTCCACAGGACCCAGAGGATCTTTGAGGAAATTAGCCAACTGGAGAGTTGTCAAGTAGAACAACATTTTACTTTGCCACTGTTTAAAGTTTCCCCCACCAAATTTTTCCAGCTTTTCACCATGAGCGTCCGGTAATGTGATGTTTTCGCTAGTCATATGTAACTGGAAAACCAACATGGGTCAATAAGTCTACAAAAGATAAATTTAATAACAATCAACAAATGATCTGGTTTAAAGTGATATACCAAGTATCCACTCGTTGTTCTATTGGATAGTAGTACCAACAGACACAAGTCCTTGAATTTCGACTAAAGTTTCTTATGAAAAGTAAATAAAGGAATATTCCCAGAGGACGAGGGGGGTCTGGAGTAACCACTTAAATCCCTGACCACTTAGACTCTTATCAACTTTTTGACAGAATATCATTTAAATATTTTCTCAATAGAATCTCTTAGCAATTCAAACTTAGTAATACACTTTCAATTTTACAATATAATATTCGATATGTGTAGATATATGTGTATGTGTATGTGTCAATCAAGATTGGATGAAATTACTTGTGTATGATTACACTTTAATTTTCACTCAAGTATGCAACACACAATTAATTTTCAACTTTATCACTATGTGTATGCTTGTGATAATTGAACACCCTAATAATAACTTAAATCTATACTACCAAGATTATTGTGATTCAGTATATGATTTACTAAGTTAATATTATGATTAATTAAATTAATCTAAGTCTATTCTGTTTATAAACAATTCCAGGACTAATTCGTTAGTGTCGCGTTTGTATCTACATTCGAACGAGACTGTCCAGTGTATTCACGTTTGTGTTGCGTTCGAGAACGCGTTTGAACGAAGTGTTCCAGAGAGTTCACGTTTGTGGAGCGTTCGATAACGCGTTCAACGGAATGTTCCAACGCCTTGGTGCTCTACGGATGTTATGTTGCTAATGTTCTCCCAGGATTCCTTGGATGCTTCTTGTAGAATGGACACTCCTTTAACAAGAACTTGAACAAGGACAAATAATGGAAACTCTCTATTTCTTAAAAGACTCTATAAGACAATATATGAAACTTGTAACTTTCTGTCATAAGAATGAACATAAGGCTCCTATATATAGACATGAAATAGTGTCTTTGATGGCACCATTTGGTTTGGGGTGTAACCATTCGAAGGGTTATACCCCTTCTTTGTACATTTTGGACCCTAGAGGTGTGTTCTTCCAATTTTAGAGGACATGTCCCTACATATTTGTGCCTTTCTCATAGGGCACTATTCAAGGGACATGACCCTCCTATATCCATACTATATATTTAGAGAATTTACAGTAATTATATCTCATAAATATAGATCTGAATTTTCTTCAATTTTTCTTTTGGCCTTCTTAATTGGTAGGTCCCAGACTTTCATCAAATTAAATAAACAAAACGCATGACTTGGATGCATGCTTATTTTCGGAGGATCCGAATCCGATTGATAACTTTCAACTCCTTTTGATTCTTCAAAGAATTCAATTGAAGCTCCAATTATCCGACTAGTCGAAGCTCCGATATCTACTTAATAGACGATAATTAATTAAATTGCAGGACTTTTTGTATTGTCAAATTGTCGAAGATCCGACTTGTGTATTTATAAATTAAAGCTGAAACGCAAACGCAAAAACTCAAGTTCTCTTCAATCCTTGATGCCTTGAACAAGGAAATTAAAAGACTATAATAATGTTATTTTTATTTTTATTTTTATTTTTATTTTTATTTTTTATGAATGTTCTCGCAACAGTTGAAATATCAAAGTAGAAATCTTATATTCCAATTATATTGGCACTCAAGATAATGTCTAATTGTATATGCTAACCGGACTATGTCAAGTATTATGTTATTTTTTTTTAAAGATAAAAGTAAATTTGATTTGTTAATATTACAAGACAATATTTTCAAATAGTTCAATATAACCCAACAATTTTTTTTTTTTTTTTTTTTTTTTTTGATGAGTTTTTTGGACTAGTAGATAAATTATAGTTGAAAAATTGGATCTTCACATCGGTGATTCGACATTAAACTTTAACTAAAAGCGTGTACAAAATAAAATGCTTTTTTAGGGCACTTTGAATGAACTAATAATAAATGAAATGAAGTCATTTCCGCTAAAAAGATGACAAATCAACTCATTCAATTTTCCAATTTTTATTTATCACAAATTTATTCTATATTTCTATATTGTTTAATAACTTGTTTTTGGGATATAATTTGTTGAGTTTATTGATTGAGAAAATTATACATTAAGCTTAATCGGTAAAGTTACTAACTAAGCGATTTAAAACCGATAAGATTTTTAATTCATCAATATTTGTCAATTATCCCATTCACACCTCGGTATATTTGTATTTGTGTTTAAGTGCTTGTAGATAATCACGCTCATAGTGTCCGTATCTCGTTCGAAATATAGTCTTCAATTATCCGCATCTCAGATCCTCATATGATGAGATCCTAATCGAAGATCAATTTTTGAAAATACCGAGACTCCCTAAAGTTGATCAAATAAATCATCGATATGAGGTAACAAATACAAATTCTTAACCGCCACTTTATTGAGCTGACGATAATCGATACACAATCTTAAGGTGCCATCATTATTTTTCACGAATAATACTGGTGTTCCCCAATGTGATACACTAGATCTAATAAATACTCGATCTAACAATTTTTACGACTGTTTTTCAACTCCTTCATTTCTTCTGGGGCCATGCGATACAGATATATACACCTTGAGTAAGTTATGAATTTGAATCGGTGCTCATAACTTTTGTACTTAATTTTTATACAACCACTTAGATTAATATCTAGCTATATAATTTTTTTTTCCAATAATTATCAATTACATTATTTAAAAAACTTAATAAAAAAATCAAATAAATACGAAATCCAACTTGTCTCTGGACACTCAGAGATAGACCCGGCCACGGTTCCGGTTCGGAATTGGAACCGAACCGGTTGGAACCGAAACCAGAACTGTGACCGACCGATTCGGTTGGGGTTCGACCCCAATCCGAACCGATCGGAACCTTTTCCACCGGTTCTACGGTTCTAACCGAAACCGAAACGGTTCTGGTTGGAACAGTAGGGTTCCAACAGGAACCCTACGTCCCCAACGACTAGTGGCTCCCTGCCCTTAATATAAAAAAAAACTGTTTTAAAAAATAATGATACAATAAAATGTAAATTACTAATATATCCCTAATAACGACAATAAAACGGTTATATTTAGGGGCACTTTTGGTATCAAAAAAATTCTAAAACTCTATAAATATGATTAATTTTTCATTATTTCAACACACCAAATTCTCAACTCTCTCATTTCCTACAATTCTCTTATTCTCAATCTTAATTCATACAATTCTCTTATTCTCAATCTTAATTCAATTAGTTATTATCATTCGCAATTAGTCAATTTTCTTATTTTTCTTCCTAATTTCTCAAACGAAAAATGGCAAGCTCATCTGAGAACATAATGTCAAATATGCAAACCCAAGAGAGCGGCCCTAATATCGGTGCATAATCACGGAGAAGAGAAGTTAAGGCTCGTTCCTTGGATATTTTCAAAATTCATTTTCATTTAGAACGCTTAGAAGATGATACGCAATGAGCAGTTTGCAACTATTGTGGGGTTTCCTACAAATTTTCTAGTGGATACGGTAATATGATCAAGCACCTGGAAAGACATCATCTGGTTGAACTTGGAATTGATACGATGCAAACTCAAATGGCCAGGTACACATCATCTAGTAGAGTTACGAGTGCTGAAGATTTATTTAAATATTCTGATGCAAAAAATATAGAAGAATTTGCGAAATTAACTTGTATGACACATCTTTCTTTAAGCTTTGGTGAAAAATTCATTTTACTAATTACGTGCATAATGCTTTAAATCATTCTGCATGTAGAATGACTCGAAACACAACAAAACGTCATATTTTTATATTATATAAAGATGGTAAAATTATTTTAAATGAAATATTTAAAGAGATGAAAGATCGTATTTCTATATATTCTGATATTTGGAGTGACCATTGGCAAACACACTCATACATGGGTGTGACTTGTCATTGGATTGATGCATCATTTACCATGAAAAAACGACTTATTGCATTTAGAGTTTTTGATGACCAACATAATGCACAAAATATTTATAGAATGATGAAGATAATTTTTGATGAATATGATTTAGTAGAAAAAATTTTAACAATTGGATTTGATAATGCATCTGCAACTGCATCCATCAATGGTTTAAAATCCTTATGTCAACCAAATTTAGGGGGTCGATTTTTTCATATTAATTGTACATGTCATGTCGTTAACTTATGTGTTCAAGATGGTCTAAAATTATTATCACATTTCCTTGATCCTATTAAATGACACTTAATTGTATTTGGTAATATTATCAAGTTAGGAGAGAATGGACGAAGTTTTGTGAAATAAATGGTATTAAACTGATTAAATTTTCAAGAGATGTTCCAACACGTTGGAATTCAATTTATTTTCTTTTATGTCAAGAATTTCAACACAAAGATGCATTATATAATTTTTTTTCTCAACATGTTCAAAATGTCATACTTTATCATAGTCAATGGGATATTTGTGAAAAAAATTTAGATATTTTAAAATTTTTTAATGATGCTACTTTAATTTTTAGCGGTGTTTATTATCCAACAGCACATTTATTTCTTCTTGAATGTTTGAATATTGTTGGTGCTCTCGATGAACATGCTGAAAGTAGCGATCCTAATGATATTATTTTGTTAGAAGCCATTACTGTTATGAAGGCAAAATGATTGAATTATTTTAGAGACATTCATTTATTTATTTATTTCTGCTGTTTTGATCCTATATTTAAATTAGAAGGTTTGAATGGTGCTTTACAAGCTTACTATAGTTATTTAGGAATATTAGAATAATTGATATTACAAGAATAATGACGAAATTAAGAAATGATTTAATTGATTTATTTAATGATTATATTGTAAGATATAACTTAGGAACATTAGGTGAATCTAGTAGTAGCGAACCGGTAATGGTAATCAAACAAGACTTAGCGCAGGGGATCGTTGGTTATTGCAACGAAATAAAAAAGTTAGGGATACGGCAACTAATAACCCCGAATTAGATAATTATTTATCTACAAATTTCGAGTTTCCTACTGAAAGTTTAGTTAGAAAAATTTTAAAATCCTTGACTGGTGGGAATCGACATTAAAATATATATTCTGTTTATCAATTATTGCTAAAGAGATATTGACAGCACCTATTTCCACCGTTGCGGTTGAGCAAGCCTTCAACTGGGAGATAATATATTGGAAGCACTACAAGAATTAGACCATTTAGCGTCGAATTGTTTCGACGCCATAACTTACTATTTCGACGCAAATGATATTTAGCGTCGAAAAAATTAGATGCCAACAATGGACGATAAAATGTCGACGAAAACCACTTTTTAGCGTCGAAATAATTAACTGCGACGCTAAAAAAACAGTATTCTGCGTCCAATTTATTTCGACGCTAAAGTTAAATTTTCGACGCTAATTGTATATTTGGCGACGAAATATATCGACGCAAAAATTTAAACTTTTAGCGTCGCAAGGTGTCGACGCTAAAGTATATTAAAAAAGTATTATATGTAAGCTTATAGCGACCATGTTTTTTACTATTAGCGACGAAATATATCGACGCAAAAATTCAAACTTTAGCGTCGAAAAATGTCGACGCTAAAGTATATTTAAAAAGTATTATATGTAAGCTTTATAGCGACCATGTTTGTTACTATTAGCGTCGAATATTTCGACGCTAAAGGTCACTTTTAACTAGTCGACGCTAACATATATTTAAAAAGAACATTTTGTATACTATTAGCGTCGAAATATTCGACGCTAAAAGTAAATAATTTATTTTCTTAAAAATTAGTAATTTACTTATTTTTTGGTCTAAAATATTTAATTTAGTTGAAAAAAAAATGTAATTAATGACGAAATATTATATTGAAATTTGTTTTAGAAAAAGAAATATTATATTAAATATATTTGTTCAAAATGTTTATACAAAACTAAATATAAAATTAATTGCTACTGTGATGGGGGGACGCTCGAGCCCGATGCACCATGACTCATTGAGGCCTCGAACATCTGACGGAAAGCCATCAGTTGCTGTTCCAACTGCTCCATCTTCTTCTCGTGGTCCACCATCTTCTTCTCGTGGTCCACCGTGACCTGTTGTAGCTTCTCCTTAGTCTGTTGCAGCTCATCTCGGGTGCTGGCTAGGTCGTCTTTGGTGGTGACTAACTCGTCTCGAAGAGAGACATTGCCCGAATTACCACTATTGCGTGCAGATGACGTTGGCTTCTTACGAGTGCCAAGACCAACGTTGTAAGCTGTCTGATTCTTGAAAACCAATTGCGACAGCTGCTCATCTGGTATGGGGTCGGTCCCTGTCTCCTGAGTTTGATGTTGGAGTTCCATCATTTCGTTCTGTTCAAAAAATAAGTTAATATTAGAATTTGAGAAAAAAATTTAACATATATAATATTAATTATTTTATTTTAAAAACTGAAACTTACATAGCAGCGTTCGGCTTCTTCATTTATCCATTTATTCTTGTCATTGTAATGCGTCACACGGAAAAAATCTGGAAATGATTGCACCTCACATGTGCTACTCTGTTATAAACATAAAATAAATTCAATATTATTCCAGATAGTAAAAACAATTAACTGTTAATTTTACGTTAGGATATATTTACCTCAGAATGTTCGGCACGATGTTGGATAAATGGCTTCGAACCTCCACGGTGGTTAAAACGCAAGTGACTTCGATTTTCCGCATTTGCGTGATATTTATCCTGTATTCACAAACACTGTAAGTACCGAAAACAAAGACAATTATAAATTTCCGTTTATTTCAAAATTTACCTCGTGTTTTTGCTCGACCAAAGCTCACATAAAAATGTCCAGTCTTGTTCCTCTATAAAATCAGGTTTGTGTTGTGGAGCATTTGAAGGTCCATGTTCGTCGAATATTGGTTTTCAAGACTTTTGTTCTATAATCTTTATAACTTTTCCCCATGTGGTAGTCAATATATTGTTGGACATTCACTTGGGTCAGATCGAAGTCGAACCATTCCTACATGAAAATTCGAGTAAAATAAGTATAAAATAAAAATGTTAAATAACAAACAATATCGAAAACTTACAAGTAGCGAAGGGAATAGCTGGTTCAGTTTCGTCTCCCACGGTATCTTTCTCAAGATACGTAGCTTTGGGGAGCTTCATATCGAGCTGTAGCTCCTATGGCTGTATTAAACGCTGAATTATGTTGTCCGACTTGAGTGTGTCCATCATCTGATATCTCTATCCGGATACGACCGTGAGCCTTAACGTACTTAGCCAACCCCAGGCCACGGGTGCGTCCTCGACCCTTCACTGTACTGGACTCACCTGTGCTAGCAGAGAAATCACCAGGGCCAGTTGCCCTTGCTGATGTAGATGGAGTCGCGGTAGCCCGTTTGCGATTGCCCGGTGCCATCTGCAAAACCCCGTCGCATTAGCGTCATCAAATTCCAAAATTCTTATACATATACATACATATCCATACAAGTCAATACAACTTAACAAAAGCGCTTAAACATCGAATGCTCACTTTCGTTTTCAAATTCATTCATTTCACATATGCATTCATTATCCATATAATCTACGAGTTCCATCATACACGTTTTAGGGATACACAGTCACACACTCAATGGGATACATATAACCAACCACGAAGCAGACAATCACACGACTTCTCATGCACACGTTCGTATGGCGTTCACGAACGCGTTCGAACGGACCAATTCCAGTGAGCTCACGTTCGTGTTGCGTTCTCAAACGCGTTCGAACGGACCAATTCCAGTGAGCTCACGTTCGTATGGCGTTCTCGAACGCGTTCGAACAGACCAATTCCAGTGAGTTCACGTTCGTATGTCGTTCTTTAACGCGTTCGAACGTAAAAGGGTGTTCGAACATATTAAAGAACGACATACGAACGTGAACTCACTGGAATTGGTCCGTTCGAACGCGTTCGAGAACGCCATACGAACGTGAGCTCACTGGAATTGGTCCGTTCGAACGCGTTTGAGAACGCAACACGAACGTGAGCTCACTGGAATTGGTCCGTATCAACAGTTATAATTAACCAAAGAGGGCACAAATTCAAACTTAACATTATATAAATATTAACCAAAGATGATGATGATTTTGAAGACGAACAGCAGCAATTGCTGCTGTTCTGGGCAAGAACAGCAGCAAATGCTGCTGTTCTTGCCCAGAATCCTCATCATCTTTGATCATCATCATCATCATCATCATCATCAATTTCATCAAAAAATAATTCATCATCAATTTCATCAATAATATCATCAAACTCATCCTCAAATTCATCAAATTCATCAAATTCATCCTCATAAATAATTTTAAATCAACAAAGGAGACTTACCTGTTGATTTCCTTCGTTCGTCACTGTTGGAGAATGAGAAATGAGTTTTTGCTTCTGAGCCGAGGGAGAAGGAGGCACTGGTTTTAGGGATTTAAAGACATTTAGCGTCGAAATAATTGACTTTTAGCGTCGCAGTAGTCGACGCTATTTGTTAGGCGGGTTATTGAAAAATTAGGTTTTTTTCCGGGAAATTTAATTTTTAATTAGCGTCGACATACTATATTCGACGCTAAAGTATAGACATATAGCGTCGAAATATTTATTTCGACGCTAAATTAAAGATATATAGCGTCGCAAATTGTATGTTGACGCTAAATGTAAGACATATAGCGTCGAAAAATATAGTATTTCGACGCTACATAAAAATTAAATTTCCCGGAAAAAAACCCCAATTTTCAATAACCCGCCTAACCATTAGCGTCGAAGTAATTGACATTTAGCGTCGATTACTTCGACGCTAAATGTCCTTTACATCCCTGCAACCAGTGCTTATCTTCTTCCTCGGCTCAGAAGCAAATAACTCATTCATAACATAGTTATACTATTAATCATTACGTTAATATTTCAACAATATCTAAAGAGTAATTAAAATCAACAACCATACATTAATCCATAAAATTATTCATCCATCACAAAATACTGTAACTTCATAATTAATCACTATTATCGTCGGTATTTGAGGATTCGTGACTGGAATCGAAGTCATCTTCAGTGTCAAATTGTTCTTCACTTGCTACTTCAACGCTCACTTCAGAATGAGGAATTAGCTCCACGTCTGTACTAGATCGAGTTAATGTTATATTTTCAGGAACGTTGACAGTGGTCCAACAAATATCTGTTCAGGAACTTCAAAAATTGCCGGAGACTTCTTGTGTTTCATCTGATATGTCAACTCTATCTTTCTCCTGCGTGTCCCAAATGGCCCTATGTTGTAACTTTTCTACCACCATCCATCCAGTTCCTAACTTAGGATCAGGTATATATATCACTGAACGTGCTTGCGTACAAAAAATGTATGGATCATTCTTGTACCAACAACGTTGAACATTAATTGACGTGAGATGATTACTAACTTGAATTCTCCTCTTTCTGGCATTAGTGTCAAACCACTTCCTCGATCAATGGTCTCAAGTAAATATTTATATCTTTACCAGGTGAACGTGGACCAGGGATAAGCAATGACATAAACATGAACGGATCCTTCATACATTTCCATGGAGGTAAGTTATATGGAATGACAATAACGGGCCAGATGCTATAAGAGTTGTACATATTCCCAAATGGGTTAAAACCATCAGAGGCAAGACCTAACCTGACATTACGGGGGTCCTCAGCGAAACGGGGGTACATGTCATCAAATTCCTTCCATTCGGTTCCGTCCGCAGGATGTCTAAGTATGCCCTCCGCACCGATCCTCTTTTCATGATGCCACATCATATCAGTCGCTGTGTGTCGTGACATGAACAATCTCTGCAGCCTGGGCGTTAAAGGGAAATATCGCAATATCTTTTGAGGCACTTTCTTCCCCATACCACGGACTTTGTACCGACTTTCACCACATATCGGACAATGTTCAAGTGATTCATACTCGGCACGAAATAATACACAATCAAACTTACAAGCATGAATGGATTCATACCCCATTCCCAGATCACGCAACATTTTCTTTGCCTCGTAGTACGACTTAGGCAATTCGCTTCCAACCGGTAACATTTGGGCCAGTAACTCTAACATCATATCGATACTTTTGTTGGTCATTCTGTTGATCACTTTAATGTGTAATAATTTCACAACGAAATTCAAGATCGACATTCCAGCACCTTCGAATGGAATTTTTTTTGCCTCATCAAGTAGTTCACTAAATAAATTTTGATCATTTCCACTTAACACTGGCATGTCGCCACTAACACTATGACCAAGTTGTGGACCTTGTAAGTCATGCAAAATATCGGCGATATCATCGTTTGCAGGTTGATTGTAACTACTGCTCCCTTCGCCGACATCAAAAAACCGTGACTGAGAATGATACTGCTCACCGTGATAAATCCACGTACGGTAAGTGGGTGATATTCCTGGCATGTATAAATGATTATGAACTTCATCTAACCGCTTCCTTTTCCTATTCAAACAATTTGCACATGGACAACGAACACGACCTTCTGCATCAATGTGTTGTTTTGCGACTTCCATAAACTCAGACACTCCATTACGATATTCAACACTCAATCTATCCAGAGAGCTCATCCAATTTCTATCCATTTCAGCAGAATACCTAAATATAATAATATAATTATTAGATATCATTTTACATTGGAATCAACATTACTAATTCAGTAATACTTAATTTAAGCATATATATATATATATATATATAATATTTGGTTGATAAATTAATTAAATAGTTTACAGAAAAAATTCTATTTTGTTAATTAATATACTTACTCTACATATATGAATCATAAATCACTAACAAACAGCATATAAACAACATATATAATCATAAAAATTGAAAATAATAAAGAAATATGAAAGAAGATTTACCTTTTGGAAATTGATTACAATTTTATTGAAAATTTTTAGGAGAGATGTGAGGCTTGTAGAGAGAAATTCTCAGATTTCAGAGGATTTTTACGAAGAGAGAGAAGAAGAAAAAACAGAAGGGGGAGAAGGGGTGTCGACCTTCTATTTTTAATCTATCTTTAGCGTCGCATTTAGTATTTCGACGCTAATTGTTGCCGTTTTTAGCGTCGAAAATGTTGTTTCGACGCTACATGTTCCATTTTTAGCGTCGCAAAACGTTTTTTCGACGCTAAATATAAAAAATTAGCGTCGGATTAAATTTAGACGCGAAAGAATCAAGTTCTGTCGGTGCGAAGCTTCATAACTCTTTAGCGTCGAACAAATATTCGACGCTAAAAGTAAAAGTATTATTTTTGGCGTCGAATTATTCAAAATCGACGCTAATTATATACGTTTTTAGCGTCGACACCGTTTTGTCGACGCTAAATATCAAACATATAGCGTCGAATTAAATTTAGACGCGAAAGAATCAAGGACTGTCGGTGGAAGCTTCATAACTCTTTAGCGTCGAACAAATATTCGACGCTCTACAAGTATTATTTTTTGCGTCGATTATTCACATTCGACTCTAATTGTTTCCTTTTTAGCGTCGAATGTAAATTAGACGCGAAAGAGTCAAGGATTTGCCGGTGGAAACTTCATACACCTTTAGCGACGATATATGTTCGACGCTAAAAGTTAGTTTTGGCGTCGACTCCGTGTTTCGACGCTAATAGTGCAATTTTTGGCACCAAAAATTATTGCAATAATATAATTATTCAGCGTCGAATATTTTTCGACGCTAAAGGTCTGTTTTTAGCGTCGAAACTATATTTCGACGCTAAAAAATTAATATTCTGCGTCGAATTTTTATTCCGTCGCTAAAAACATGACATATAGCTTCGAAACGAATATTCGACGCTAAAACTAACTTTTAGCGTCGCATATTGTTTCGACGCTAAATATTTGGACGCTAAAAGCCATAATTCTTGTAGTGAAGTTA
>SKCR01031607.1:0-18740 GCA_019454045.1 Zanthoxylum bungeanum | reverse complement strand
CAAAGTAACTGCGCAGTGGAGCTTTAATTATATAGACAACTGTTAAGATTTATTTGGCTATAAGAGGAATGAAACTCGTTGAAATCAAGTTTGGAACATATGACACCGATTGGCTCATTTATGACTACCATATATAATTTGCATTACTTACAAAAAATGATATTTTTTTGAAAATCAGCCGGTCATTTTTCACACATTTTAATTCATTAACAGGCGGCCCATTTTCACACATTTTAATTCATTAAATCTCGGTATTCATTAGCGGAATGGTAAGGTTAGAATTCATTTATTCGTTCAATTCGATTCGCTTTAAAGCGATTACGGGTTAAAAAAATAGATTTATTTAATAAATTAGTCAATTCAATTCGATTCATTTATTAAACGAATCGAACATGAATTTAAGCCCATCGATTCATTTATTTGTTTATGATTCATTTTTTTTACTAGTTATTATTATTTTTCAATTAAGATTCGAGAAATTATGGCTAATTACCATAGAAAAAATAATAGTGTCGATATTTGGTGAGGTAATTTAAGTAAATATATTAATTACATATTTCATATGTATATATTTAAGAGAAAATTAATGCAAATAAATTATGATAAATTATATTATTGAATAATATCATGATTAAACGAATATTCGTATTCGATTCGTTTAATAAACAAATCGAATACGAATCTTGATATTATGATTCGTTTAATAAACGAATCGAATTCGAATTCATCACATTTTGATTCTTGATTCGATATGTTTAGGATTCGATACAAATTTGATTCTTTGATTCGGTTTGCCACCTCTAATATTTGTTGTTATTTGATTTAGGGTCAATTTGGAAATATTACTTAATTAGTACTTTTAAACATATTATCAAGAGATTTCAAATATTTTTAACAATAAAAAATATTTTTAATATGATTTTCAGCCCTCCTAAATAGACTCTTAATTTATGTGGTTTTCCAAAAATAATGTCCTCATATTACTGCTAGACAGTGAAATATTCTTAATAAACAAAAGACAATAATAGTTAATACATTCTTTAAAGACAATTCTTTTTGACTCCTCCCATCGGTGGTCACTGTCCATTTTTGAATAAAAAATCAATAAAATATAAAGTTTGTCTAACTTCTTGTTGTTGTTATAATTGCACATAAAATCAATACGTTCTCTGTGCAAGTAATTTCTAGTTCGGAACATCTCCACGATTCTGTGGGTGGGTAATGAGTAACGTGTTCTTTATATGTTGACTCTAATTATTATAATTTACTAAATTATGTCATTCCTATAATTCACTATACGAAAATTCAAAATTACCGACTGAATATTCGGTCGGTAATCTTAAAAATTTGGTCAGTAATTACGATTATCGATCGAATTTTTTCGATCGGTATTTGGATCGTCGGTAATAAATTACCAATCGAAATAGGGTCGGTCGGTAAAATTACTTACCAAAACAAAATGAAACATAATTAAGTCAGTAATTTCTTAAAAAATAAATAAATAAAAAATAGATTTTACCAACAGAATATAATTTGATCTGTAAACTCACTGAATTTAAAAAAGAAATTGTGGGACCCACCATTACCCCACCCGACTAGCCATGGGTGGGACCCATGTCTGGGCCTTAGAACCACCCAAAGACGGGCCTAGACTAAACCCATACAATTCACATTTAATTATAAAAATTGATGCAATTGGTGTGACTTGATCCAAAGAAATTGTAAGGCCCACCATTACCCCACCTGACCAGCCATGGGTGAGACTCACGTTTGGGCCTTAGTACCACCCAAAGTCGGGCGCAGACTAAACCCACACAATTCACATTTAATTATAGAAATTAATGCAATTGGTGTGACTTGAACCCTTAACCTCAAAGATTGAATGTGTGTGTAAGTAGTAGTAGTAATAATGATGATGATGATGATGACCGACCGAATTATGTTTCGGTTGATAAAATATCTATTTTTTTTATAATCAATATTATTTTTTATTAGTAATTACAGACCGAATAATCGATCGATAGTTGTTGACGATAAATTAATCTTTAGCGCCGTATTTACTGACCGAATAGCGACTGAATATTCGGTGGGTAATACTTCGGTCGGTAATCGGTCAGAAATTATTTTTTAATTTTTTTTATCGGTATTCGATCGGTAATTCCATATTTTCTTGTAATCACTCACTCAAGAATATATATATATATATATATATTAATAAAAAAAGATTCAAAAGGTATGCGGAGTTGCAACCATATAGAAAATGTACTTGAAATATTAGCTTTGTAGCCATGGTCACAGACATGAAAGTGCAAGTACTGGAATTCCACAGAAATTTTTTACTGTACATGGGTGGTATCATGTAACTCATACAATCATATAATATCTTTTCATGTTTATTAAAATAATTTAAAAGAACAGTTAAATAAATTGTAATTATATTTAATAGAATTTCACATGTTGTACACTTTTTGGTTGTTGGTACAAAGAAATATTCATTGCATAAGAGAACTATAAATAAAACCCTAATAAATTAATAGGACATGTATAAATCTCTTTGCCAATTCATGTGACACAACGCTCACAAGTTCAAGAAATTCTTCTAAAATCTTCTCTTCTAATTTAACAAAAATGTTCCCAGAAAAAATCTCCAAGTCAGAATTTGCTGTCTTGGAATCAATCCGCAAGCATCTTCTTGAAGATGATTTCGAAAATATTCCACTCACATTTCCTTCAGAAACAACCATCAATAATGATCTTTCATATTTCCCAACTTCGAGCTTCAGTAGTTTCTCCATCAATAATGAACTTCAGTATAACCCTAACCCTAACCCTAGCATCAATGACACGGAAGCTTTCAAAGCCTTACACGAGGCCATTAATGTGGGATGGATCTCGTTTGATCAACTTATTGAAAGTGAAGTAAAAGAAACAGGAGATATGACAACTCAGATGGCGGCGACAGGTGAGAGAGGGGTGCGAGGAAATTACAGAGGTGTTAGAAGGAGGGCATCGGGAAAATTTGCGGCGGAGATAAGTGATCCTAATAAGAATGGTGCACGAGTTTGGCTTGGAACCCATGATACTCCTGAGGCTGCTGCATTGGCTTATGATCGAGCTGCTTTCGAGATACGTGGCTCCAAAGCCAAGCTTAATTTTCCTCAACTTATAGGCTCCAATTTTGTGTTTAGGAATTAAGAATCGTGGGTCTCCATAGAAAGGACACTATAAGAAGAGGTGGAAAATCTTGGATAGATATAAAGAATACATTTTTGTTTTTGTTCAAAGACAAGAAGTTTCTAAAATGCATAACTCTAGTCCTTTTAAATTCAAATTTGCATCATTCGAGCTCTTGCTGAATTTCAATGTTAAAAACTTAATAGCACAATGACATTTTTAGTTAGGTTAAATTGAGTTATCTCATTATATTTTACTCTCTACGACAAGTATTAAGGGTTTAAGTTAACTAATTAAGGAGTATTAACTATTCGGGCTTAAGCGGAACATGAGTGTTAACTATATACAAAAGAAATGTTCACTTCCTTCGTGTGAGTTTGAGAATGAGAGACATCGTGGCGCTGAAAATCATATATGTATTATGAATTTGAGTAAACTTTTATTTATTTATTTTTGATTGAGTTCAAGTATTGGAGAATAGCTTGTAACTAAAGATTATTGAAATTCTCGAATTTAAAGGTCAGTAACTATAGCTTTTAGGGAGCTGCCACACGGTTACCTCCCTCAAAAAAATGCTCCCACATAAGCAAACACTAATCTTAAAACTTGAAGACAGTCGCTGATCACACAGCCTTTCCCCTCTCGAATCTTTTGAAATTTCAATTTTCTTTTGTTTTATTTTGATTTCCCATATTTTGGATTTGTGGCTGCACGTTTATGTGGTAATTGTTAAAATCCATTTAAATCTTAATCTATGTTGGTAATTGTTTAAGGTTTTCTTCTTATTTTTATTAGTTTTTTTGGAGGCGGAGTAGTGGAGCTCTACGAGCACTCTGAGCGTCAATATAGTTTAAATGGATTTAATGTTTTTTTTTTTTTATAGATTTTTTTATAGATTATTGATGAGTGGTAATTATATCACTATTTCCCACTCATTTGACCTAATATTTTGTATAGTTTCTTGAGTTTTGTGAATATTTTGATGTGTTTTGTGTTATTTTGTAGATAAATAAAGTTTCAGGACATTCTAGAGGTGATTTTGGGCCAAAGCAGTGAAAATCAGACACAAAGGGCAAAATGGTCATTTACGACGTCTAACGTGCGCCGCTTCATGCTAACATGCGCCAGGGACACGTGTCATAATCTGAGAAGTTTGACTTTGCTAACGTGCGTCGACTTTGCTAACGTGCGCCCTGACACGTGACAACATCACAGCCGATCATGCTAACATGCGTTATGCCACGTGTCATCATCTTACGGTGCCGACAATCGCCATCGCCACGTGTTGCCACGTGTCACTCCATGTCATCACCACGTCAGCAGAAGACCGAGTCAACATTGCCAAGTCAGCGCCACATCATCATCAACCAATCACAGCGTGCCACGTGTCGCAATCCTACGGTGCCGACAATCACTATCGCCATGTGTCGCCACATCATCGACACATCATTGCCACGTCACTGCCATGTCAGCTCAATTATTGAGTTAATCATCCACATCGTCACGTCATCGGATAAGAATCTCGGTGGACCAACCAGAGCATGACACGTGTCGCGTCGTGACGTGGAAATATTGTCGCGTCGCGACGGCACAGCCTACCGATGCCGATAAATTCAGCTCGAGATTTCAGTTTCAAATTACCTTCCTCTCTGAATTCTCTGATGTAAATAAGGAGTTTGTATATAGTTTTCCTTAAATTTCAATTTGGTAATTAATTTTTAATTACTTTTTGTAAAAAATTTTACTTTCTTTACTTTTTCAGTTTTTACTATTCAACATGATGAGGTAACTTCCCCTGCTAGGGTGAAAGGTAAAATTTTTATTACTGCTATTTAGAATAATCTCCCTTAATTATAATATATTCACTATTTAAAATTTGACTTAACAAGGATACCGCTATATTGGTCGGTTGGTAATCAATTATAAACTGGTTTTAATCTGACTAAGCATGGCTATCGCCTGGTTGGTCGGTTGGTAATTTACCGCCTATATGGCTGGTTTATGGACAAATATTGATACCGCATTTATGGCAGGTCAGACATAATTTGACTTAATCAGGTTATCGCCTATATGGCTGGTTGGTAATGTTATCACAAGTTAATATATTATATTAATGGAGATATCTAAAATAGTAGTGGTAAAAGTAGATCCTTTAACCCTTTTATTTTATTTAATTTTTACTTTTCAGTATTTACTTTACCGCATTTATTTTTCAGTATTTACTTTATGTCTTTTATTTTTAAGTTTTTACTAGCCCTAGTTATGTGTCGGAACTAAGTTAGTTATCTGGGGTTGTGATGAATTTTAATATCACCTGTTTATAAGGGGTTATTTTATAGTTTTGGTAATTTAAAGGTTTACTTATTAAGTCTTAAGCTTAATGCGTCTTGTTAACTGGCCACTAATAAGATTGATCTGGTAAATCTAAAATAAACTTGACAAAGGAATTTTAGGTTTTAGCCTTAGACTTAATAGCCCACGATCTTCCTTGAGGATAGATAACCCTTTAATAGATTTCCTTACATGATAGATATATACCTGTCGGGCGGGGTAGCCTTAATTGGAACTTAAACTTAATGAATCCAGGTAATTTGGTTGACATAGACATATGGTTCAATTGGGTTAAACTGGGTATTTGCATATGACCATCGACAGAGGTTTTTGCATAATTTTATGTTCCAGGTTAGTAAACCGATATATTACACAAACATTAAATAACCACTTCATCTTTAAAATGTTATTGGAAGAAATCACAACCCTGGATAATTTTATAAATTTGAATTTTCCTCAACCTACTTTTGCGCAATTTTATTTACTTGTTTTTAAATTTAAAGTCATCACCCAATCAATCAATCAATCTGTTAGATACTAGTAATTATTTGGTCTCATAAAAATTAATAGCTTAGGTTTTAAGTCCTCGTGGGATCGATACTTTTTATACTACTTGAACGATACGTGCGCTTGCGTTATACGCGTGTGATTTCACACCGGTCAAGTTTTTGGCGCCGTTGCCGGGGACTTATTTATCTTTCACTTTTAGTTTTGAGGTTAGATACATTTACTTGTATCTAATTTCTTTTTACTTATTGTTTTTTGTTTTCTTGTGTTTCAGGTTCTCAGACACTACATGAGACGAACCAGAAGCTTTGAAATCCGACCGTTTGACCCAGAAATTGAAAGAACCATCAGACAGGTGAGAAGGGAAATGCGAGAAGGCCAAGAAACAATCATTAACATGGAACCTGAACCTTTGGAGGTTGCACCACCAATTCTCATTCGAGACAGAACTATTCCGGTGGTAGATGGCCTCATTTCATGTATTGTACTTCCTCCCTTACCAGCAAATGCGGGTGACATCAAAACATGCATTCAGATGATTCAGCAGTCAGTGTAGTTTGGGGGAATGCAACTGAAGATCCTAATGCCCACATCAGTAACTTCCTGGAAGTTTGCGGCACTTTCAATTACAACCGAGCATCAGAAGAAGCAATGAGACTTTGAGTTTTTCCATATTCCTTGAAAGACATAGCTAATGCTTGGCTACATTCATTACCAGCAGGTTCCATTACAACTTGGAATACTTTAGCCACCAAATTCCTTGCAAAGTATTTTCCACCAGCCAGAATAGCAAAGTTGAGGAATGACATCACATCCTTTGTACAACTTGACTCAGAAACACTCTACGAAGCTTGGGAAAGGTACAAAGATTTGCTCCAGAAATGTCCTCACCATGAAATTCCAAAATGGCTTCAAGTCCAAACTTTCTATAATGGACTTTCTGGACTGATGAGAACCACAATTGATGCTGCTGCTGGAGGAGCTTTGATGGCAAAATGAGAAGATCAAGCCTGAGTGTGGGACACAGAAACTGGACGACGCATGCTGTCCCTATTCCGTTCGAACGCGTTTACGAACGCTACACGAACGCGAACACACTGAACTGAGTCTGTCTCATCATATTCATGCATAATTGCCTCTTGGTTGATCTTTCTTGTGTTATATAGCCAACCATATTATTTGTATCCTTGCATTTATCCATTCTATGTGTTCTTGGGATTGTATTCAAGCATGATTAGGCTGTTAGCATGTTATTTGGTTAATAGGTTCATGAGATAGTACTCAAGCATGTTTATTCCATTGGTTGCGTCGTTTGCCTTGGTCTTGATTTAACGCATTACGATTCATATGTCTATGCCATGATGACTTTGGAGTATTATTTCTTGTGATATATCGGATGGAAACCCAGACATAAATTCCGTAGCCGATTCCGAATGGACGGTAATACGGTCTGTACTTGGGATACAACTCCACGTATCACTTGGAAGAGTGCTCACATGTATGCTTGTGCGGATATTATGTATGCTTGTGTTTTCATGAATATGATATGCTGAATGAAGTTGTATGTTCATTGTTACTTTGAGGTATTTTGTTAGACATGTGTTATTAGATATGAGATATATGCGAAATGTATGTATTAGTGTTATTTTGTACCCATGAATATAGAAGCATGATATTCTTAGGAATAAGTGTTACTTAAGCCTGATTAAATTATTATGTAAATCCTTTCATTACAAATGGCATAAGTAAGGGACCATTCTGAACCCAACGGTTTGAGGTCTTCCCTTGCGAGGGGTGAGTGCGGCCTTAAATCTCATTTTCCTGGTTCACATCGGGTGGCGACTCCATTACTCTCCGGTTTAGTCCCTCGTGGCTACTCCGTACTCCCAACTAGGCCGCGAGCCTAGGGACATCATGCGTCGTCCAGTTTCTGTGTCCCACAGTCTGGCGACTCCACTGGGGATAGAGAATCGGCCCCGAATATTGTCTTGTAATGTTTGGATTTATGTTTTAATTGACCGTGTCTATAGTGGACAAAATGAGGGTTTAATCAAAGGCATTTTAAGGCTAGGTAATGGTTTGGTGTCTTCCTTCATTCACTACCTTTCTAGAAGGAAAAGCTGTGAAGGCACCTAGATAGCCATCTACTTGTAGCCTATTGTGATGGACTAATTTGGAGGACTCGTTGTTTATTCCTGACAACAAGCGATAAGAACCTAAGAGGCTTTGGTATTTAAGTGAGCCTCGCTCCACCTTCCCTCTGGGGGATCTACAACGGGAAATCCATTTGACAGTCCGTCACACACCATAGCTCATTGGCACGTACCTTAGTGTATAAAAAATGGTGCGCTCTTGGTTGCTCGAACCCTTGAGTGGGGAGACCTAGTTGTGGGCCATCCTTCGCCGGTGAGAGCCTTTGTCTATACTCTTACTAACCCACCGATAGACCGGGTTGGCTAAAGTAACAATTATTTCCTTGAATATGTGCTTGTGGACCATCCTCATTTGGATGCAGTTGGACTATTGTCAGAAATGCGGGCTTGCTGGGTCATTTAAACTGGGGCAAGTTCGTACCTTATGACTATTAGGCCCAAAGCTTCTGAAATGTTGATGGGCCATACTGTAGAAATTATTACGTTTGCATTATCTTTCTTCTATGCTTGTGTTTGGGAACATCGTCGTTTGGATCCGTTTGGACCATTTGCCATGGGATATGGGCTTGTTGGGCCATTTAAACTGGGATAAGAACGTATCTCATGACTATTGGGCCAAAGGCGTCTAAGTGTTGATGGGCCACTTTGTACTTGTGTTCGGAACATACCATTTGGCTTTAGTTGGGCTCCTTGTCATAAGATGTGAACTCGTTGGGCCATTTAAACTGGGATGGGTTCACTCCTGTGACAATTAGCCCGAAAAATTCTAAAATGGTAACGGGCCGATTTGTGTGAAAATTTTAATTGATTTAGTATATTATATATGTTACATGCATCTCATGCACCACATGCATACATACATCATGCTAACCCTTGTGTTCTAAAAGCCATCATAGACTCCCGTTGGGTTAGGGAAAAAGGAAGACTCACCAAAATACCGAGAACAGACATGAGTGAATCAGATACTGAGGCATCCCGGATAGATCAGTTGGAAAATGGTTTCGCCAAGATTACTGAACAGTTGCAAGCCTTGACTACTGCCATGACAAATATGGCTGTGCCCCGTGCCGGGGGAGATTCTGAGAACGTAAGGCGTGAGGAGCCTCCGAATGGGTTAGGGGATGATGTCCCCACTTTTGATGATGACATGGCAGAATATGCAACAGGCAAAGTGATTGGGTCTCAGGCAGAATTTCAGAAGCTTCGGGATCAGGTTGAAACAGTTACCCGCAAAATGAGGGGTAAGAACGAGGATTTGCTAGATTATGAGGCAATGACCTTCGGAGAACAGCTGCCAACTCAGTTTAAAATGCCCGACATGGCCAAGTTTAATGGGAACGGAGACCCGAGGGTCCATCTGCAGCAATATGTCTCGGTCATGAGTTCAATGGGCCTATCACAGCACCAAGTCCAAAAGATGTTTGGGATGTCACTCGAGGGGGCACCTGTGGTTTGGTATCATAGCCTTGAGAAGAAGGTTAAGGAAGATTGGAAGGAACTAGCTGATGCCTTTCTGAAGCAGTATGTTACAGACTTAGAGATTGACTTGTCACTCCGTGATTTGGAGAACACTAAGCAAAAGCTGGAAGAAAGCTTCAAGGAGTATGTAGACCGCTGGAGAAGCCAGCTTCTGAAAATGCAGACTCGGCCCTCTGAGAAGGACCAGATTAAAATGATCATCAAGGGCATTAAGCCCTCGATCTATGGCAAGTTGAGGAGGATGACTTCAATGATTGCGGATTTCCGACAGTTGAGGGAAACTGTCATGGATATTGACGAAGAAGAGGCTGAAAACAGAAAGTTTTATGGCCAGAATAAAAGAACTTTTGGGGGGCCTGCTGAGACCAAGCCCGCTACTGCCGAGGTCGCTACCGTCAAGAACCGGCATTTCTCTAACCTGGGGAGGCCGTTATTTAAGGTACTTGAGAAGTTGAAGGGATAAGGACTCCTAAAACCCTTAGAGCCTAAACCACTTCCAGATCCTATACCACCCAACCTTAACCTAAGCTTGTATTGTCACTTCCATCAGAGGAGAGGCCACGAAACTGACAGCTGCACCCGCCTTAGGCATGAAATCCAAAACCTCATTGATGCTCACAAAATACCTGACCCAGAAAGAGAACAACCCAACGCATACAGAAATCCCCTACCCAACTACATGATCAACTCTGGCTTACCCGAAACCCTTGTCCTCCAAACTCTCAACCACTCAGCTTCATTCATAGGAATAAGGGATGACAACGGTGGAGAACCATAGGCCAAGAAAGAAAGCAATGTTGCGAATGATGAAATCATCCCTCCTAGTTTATTTGATCATGCATTTTTAATATAGACATTGACTTGGTCTACATGTTCGAATCATTTTTCTTTAAATGATAATAAAGGCATTATTTCGCTGAATCTCTCCTACAATATGAGTATGTTTGAGAAAAACATTCAACCTTGGCACTATGAAATTCAGTGATGTTTAGAACACGGGGAATCTTCAGGAACAACAACAGTACAGTCAGTTCCAGAAATGAATCAGTATCAGTTTGGGGATGAGTCCCAGGGCCGAGGCCCGCATCAGTATCAGCTTGGGGGCGAGGCCCACATCAGTTCAGTATCAGTTCTGCCGGGAATGGCATTATGTGGGGCGAGGCCCGCATCAGTATCAGCTTGGGGGCGAGGCCCACATCAGTTCAGTATCAGTTCTGCCGGGAATGGCATTATTTGGGGCGAGGCCCATATCAGTATCAGTCTGGGGGGCGAGGCCCATATCAGTATCAGTCTTGGGGCGAGGCCCATATCAGTATCAGTCTTGGGGCGAGGCCCATATCAGTATCAGTTTGGGGCGAGACCCACATTATTATCAGTAACGGTTCGGAAATGGACCATCATCTCATCACTTGCCGAAAAGGCACTCCGAAAATGGAGCATGGTTCGAAATGGACCATCATCTCATCACTTGCCGAAAAGGGCACTCCGAAAATGGAGCATGGTTCGAAATGGACTACTTTCACATCTCGCCGAAGCGGCACTACGAAAATGGAGCACAGTTCGGAAATGGACCAAGGAAGGCCTAACCCATCGAAATATAATACATATACATGCATACATGCATACATATCACATACATGCAATGTTTGTTTCGTGTTCGCAGGTTTATAGCAGCAAAGACCATCTCATCAAGTAACGGTTCAAAAATGAGCCACAATCTACCACAACAGACGCCGGAAATGGCACTCCAAAATGGAGCACTCACAAACAGACGCCGAAAATGGCACTCCAAAATGGAGCACTCACAACAGACGCCGGAAATGGCACTCCAAAATGGAGCACTCACAACAGACGCCGAAAATGGCACTCCAAAATGGAGCACTCACAACAGACGCCGGAAATGGCACTCCAAAATGGAGCACTCATAACAGAGGCCGAAAATGGCGTTCCAAAATGGAACACACACACAGCAGATGCCGAAAATGGCGTTCCAAAATGGAACACACACAACAAATACCGGAAATGGCGCTCCAAAATGGAGCACATACACGAAAAATGCCGAAAATGGCGCTCTAAAAATAGAGCACGGTTCGGGAATGAACCAGGGGTCGCAGCACCTCACCACCAAATCAACGCAACTCAACACATGGTAAGTCAAGTGGCAGCTGGCGAGCCAGGTAAGTAGAAATGCATTGCATAACTTTGATAGGATTGTCACTGTTGCACATTACACAAGTCCCATCAAAGTGGGGGCGACTGTAGGCACTGCATTTTTACACATAAGTCCCTATGATGAGTCTCATTTTGGAGACACTACCTTTTAAGTCACGGAGGTCACGGGAAACGGACATCGGAAGGGGAAATTCAGAATAAACAAGGTTCACTGTTTTCGTTGGTGCTACGTTCGTGTATATGTTCGAACGTCAAACAGATTGCGGGCGTTCGTGCTACGTTCGATGATGCGTTCGAACGGTGTCGGTAATTCTGGTTTTGCTGCTAGCCTCACATTAAGCCCAATTCGCCCAAACCTTGGCCCACACGCCCAAGCCCACTTAAAACACATATTTAACACATGGTGAAATCAAAACAAATCTAAAAATCACATACCAAATTAAAATCAATCAACCAATATATTATTCCCAAACATAAAATATTGTATGCCTAATCAACAAAAACTAAATATTCAACCTCCCTAATCCAACACCAAATCATATCCCTTTTTTAAATACACAAATCCCTTTCCTTGTCAAGCCCAACCTTTTGCCTATAAAAAGAACCCTTCACCAACCTTCTCAACCCTAGTCCCTAGTCCCTAGCTCATACACAACACACATAAAAATTACAGGAAGAACACACCCAAGAAAAAAAGGAAGCAAAAGATAAAGAGGAGACGGCAGCGAAACCACAAGGAAACAGTAGCAAAACAGACTCAAAACAGTAAAGACAACGAACGAGAACAGTGAACCAGTGAACCGGGAGAGTTGCGGAGCATCCACCCTTCCGACGATCGTGTACCGTACATCCGAGAGGTGATTTAAAAGGTTAGACCTGAGGGTATATTTTCATTAGCTTATATTCGTTTTTTTTATTATTATTATTGAATTCTATTTGCATGAGAGTCGTTTATGGATGCATGTTGTGGCTTGAATGAAATGGAAGAGTGTCGTCTCTTGTGGTATATAGGATGGAAACCCAGACGTAAATTCCGTAGCCGAATCCGAATGGACGGTAGTGCGGTCTGTACATGGGACACAACTCCACGTACCACCTGAGTAAACGGCACCTTCTCTTGTGTGGAGTTGCTTTGGTTTATTTATTTCTTGTCATTTAAATCCTGTATGTTGCTTATTCCCGTATGATATGATCGAGTGCATGGGCTTAGCAAGTGCGATGAAAGGTTCCCTAATTGGAGGGGTTAAAATCCTTCACCACGACGCTTTGCCGCACCGATCGATGTGTGTTCGGTTGAATGCGAGATACGTTCAATCGAGCATACCTAGTTTGATATGATTGTCTTTATTTTCGTATGCATGATTCAACCGAGCGCATGGGTTTAGTAAGTGTGATGTGAGATCCCCTATGGGGAGGGACTAAAGCCCTTTACCACGATGCTTTGCCGCGCCGGTTGATGTGTGTTCGGTTGGATGCAAGACACGTTCAATCGGACATACTTAGAATAGTATGATTGTCTTTATATTTGTATGCATGATGTGATGTGACGCGCATGGGCTTAGTATGTTGGTCTAAAGGTCCTCTCTTTGAGAGATCAAGAGCCCTCAAAAGGCCACCTTTACGGCAGTACTTCGCCGCGCCCCTTTTCTTGCTGTTTATGTATTGCGTCCCTTTCATTCATGCATCAGGTCTGTTCCCGTTCGAACGCGTTTACGAACGCAACTCGAACGCGCATGTATTTTTGCCTTATCATGCATCAGGTCTCACTTCCGTTCGAACGCGTTCACGAACGCCATACGAACGCGAGCATTCTGTCTCATTTCCGTTCGAACACGTTAACAAACGCCATACGAACGCGAGCATTCTGTTTCATTTCCGTTCGAACGCGTTTACGAACGCTACTCGAATGTGAGCATTCTGTCCCATTTTCGTTCGAATGCATTAACGAACGCTACACGAACGCGAACACACTGAACTGAGTCTGTCTCATCATATTCATGCATAATTGCCTCTTGGTTGATCTTTCTTGTGTTATATAGCCAACCATATTATTGTATTATCCCTGCATTTATCCATTCTATGTGTTCTTGGGATTGTATTCAAGCATGATTAGGCTGTTAGCATGTTATTTGGTTAATAGGTTCATGAGATAGTACTCAAGCATGTTTATTCCATTGGTTGCGTCGTTTGCCTTGGTCTTGATTTAACGCATTACGATTCATATGTCTATGCCATGATGACTTTGGAGTATTATTTCTTGTGATATATCGGATGGAAACCCAGACATAAATTCCGTAGCCGATTCCGAATGGACGGTAATACGGTCTGTACTTGGGATACAACTCCACGTATCACTTGGAAGAGTGCTCACATGTATGCTTGTGCGGATATTATGTATGCTTGTGTTTTCATGAATATGATATGCTGAATGAAGTTGTATGTTCATTGTTACTTTGAGGTATTTTGTTAGACATGTGTTATTAGATATGAGATATATGCGAAATGTATGTATTAGTGTTATTTTGTACCCATGAATATAGAAGCATGATATTCTTAGGAATAAGTGTTACTTAAGCCTGATTAAATTATTATGTAAATCCTTTCATTACAAATGGCATAAGTAAGGGACCATTCCGAACCCAACGGTTTGAGGTCTTCCCTTGCGAGGGGTGAGTGCGGCCTTAAATCTCATTTTCCCGGTTCACACCGGGTGGCGACTCCATTACTCTCCGGTTTAGTCCCTCGTGGCTACTCCGTACTCCCAACTAGGCCGCGAGCCTAGGGACAGCATGCGTCGTCCAGTTTCTGTGTCCCACACTGAGATCTAATTGAAGAAATGGCCAACAACAATTCCTTGTGGCCAACAGAAAGGAGCATGATTCAAAGAATTGCAGGAATTTATGAAGTTGGAGCCAATACAATAGTCAGTGCCAAGCTGGATGAGATATGCAAATTCATGGAGACTCTCAGCACACAAAATAACATTGGATCCACAAGTTCACCGTATGGAGGAGTTCCAGAACAAAATCAACTTGAAGAGACGGTGAACTATGTCAACAATTTCAAAGACAGTGAACAATCCATATTCCAACACCTAAAACCCAGGGTGGAGGAATCATCTCAATTTTTCATGGAGCGACAATTCAGGGCCAAAGAATTATCCACCACTTGGATTCCAACAACAGAATAAAGGCCAGGAGTTTGAAAAGAACCAGAAATGAAAGAATGGATTGCAGAGATGTTCAAAAAGCAACAAACAGCATATGATGCTATCTTTCAGAGCCAATCAGCTTCTATCAAAGCACTGGATAATCAAATTGGACAACTGGCCAATGCTCAGAGTTACAGACCGCCATGTAATCTTCCCAACAACACAGAACCAAATCCAAGGAACCGATGGAAGGAGCAATGTCAAGCCATCACCTTGAAAAGCGGTACTAAAATCAACAAAGATGTTGGAATCAAGGTAATAATTGAGGAAATTCCAAAAGATGCAGTTCCATAGATGGAGGAAAAGGAAGCAAAGGAAAAAGAAAAAGATCAGATCATTCCACCTCCACATTTTCCTCAACGTCTTCAGAAAAATAAACTGGACAAGCAGTTTGCTCGATTTCTGGAGGTTTTCAAAAAGCTGCACATCAACATCCCATTTGCAGAAGCATTAGAAGAAATGCCCAGCTATGTTAAATTCATGAAAGACATTCTTTCACGAAAACAGAGATTGGGAGACTACGAGACAATAGCATTAACAGAAGAATGTAGTGCCATCATTCAGAGGAAACTTCCCCCGAAGTTGAAAGATCCTGGCAGTTTCACTGTTCCATGCACTATTGGAGAACATTACATCGGTAAGGCTTTATGTGATTTGGGTGCAAGTTTTAATTTAATGCCTTTTTCTATTTACAGGAAACTGTAAATTGGAGAAGCAATGCCTACCTCAGTCTCTTTGCAACTTGTTGATCGAACGCTCGCATTTCCGAGAGGAGTCGTTGAAGATGTGTTGGTCATAGTTGACAAACTCATTCTCCCAGCAGATTTCATTATCTTTGACATGGAAGAAGACAAAGATGTGTTTATCATCCTTGGGAGACCATTATTGGCGACAGGTCGAACTGTGATTGATGTATAAAAAGAAGAACTAACCATGAAAGTTCAGGACCAAGAAGTTACTTTCAATGTTTTCAAAGTCATGAAATTCCCGAGCGATGAAAATGAAGATGAATGTTTCAGAATTGATGTTGTTGATAGTATCATTCAGGATACTGATACAATTCCCACGGAAGAACTTGAAGCTTGCATCACCAACATGACTGACAGCGAGCTAGATGCTGAAATTATGGAATGTATCAACTATCTTTACAAGCCATTCCGTTTCAAATCAACACCACAAGTGGAAAGTCTGGAACTCCTGAAGAAAGATCGAATCAAGCCTTCGATTGAAGAACCACCACAGCTGGAGCTGAATGTAGGCATTGCATTTTCGCATGTGAAACCCGATGATGAGTCTTAGTTGGAGGCACTACCTTTTTAGCTAAGGATATTGCGGGAAACGAAGGTCGGAAGGGGAAATTCGAAATAAGTACGTCATCAAGTTCATTTCACAAGTTCACTTCACAAGTTCACTGTCTTCGTTGGTGCTGCGTTCGTTACTTCGTTTGAACGTCAGGCAGATTACGGACGTTCGTGCCGCGTTCGAATGGGCGTTCGAACGGAGTCGGTATTTCTGGTTTTGCTGCTAGCCTCACACCCCAGCCCAATTAGCCCCCCAAAGCCCATAAAACACATCCCAATTTAATTAATTAAACATTAAATATTAAATAAAATATTTAAACCATTACCAATTAAATAAAACATAAAATATAATCATACCTAATAAGATAAATCAAATATATTAACTTCCTAACTAAACAAATCACATACTAAATTAAAAAGATGTCATGCCTAATTAAAATCAATCATAACAAATTAAAGATATTGTATTCCTAATCTAGCTAAGATTTGTCCCCCCTCAATCTTTGACTTTCCTTGCTTAACACCAAATCAAATCCTCACTTAATGCCAAAATCCCTTCCTTGTGAGACAAGGTGGAGCCCTAGCCCTTCTCTATATAAACAACCCCTAGCCTAGCCACCCCTCCTCTCGGATCTCTCTAGCTCATACAGATAACTCACAGAAAAATCACAACACAAAGAGCTTTAGCCACTCACGGTAATAGCAACAAGAAGAACACAACCATTCCCCTCATCTCCTCCACTCCATAACCGAAAACACACTGAACTGAGACATATTCATCACATGCCATGTATAATTGTTTCTTAGGTGATTTTTTATGAAACCCCCATATAGTCGTTCTTATCTTTGTGCACATCATAATGAAAAGCATGTTTTTTCCATTGGTTGCGTCATTTGCCTTAGTCTTGATTTAACGTATTACGATTCATATACCTATGTCATGATGACTTTGGAGTATTATTTCTTGTGGTATATCGGATGGAAACCCAAACATAAATTCCGTAGCCGATTCCGAATGGACGGTAGTGTAGGGGTTTTAGGGGCTAAATCCGGTAACGCAGCGGAAGCGGTGGAAAATCGTATTTTCTGATTTCAAAACTTTTTCTCGGATTAATTAAATAAACATATTTATTTAATATTCCAATAATCAAATTATGAAATAAAATTCAATAAATCATATTTAAGTGAATTTACCGAATTGCCCTTACACTTGGTATTTTGTCCATTTTAGTCCGAAATTGATCAAATCAATTTTGAATGATTCTAAATCATTTTTAAGATGAAATAAACATGTTCAAAACATCAAAACACCAAAAGCAACCAAATCCCCAAATTTCACTCACTTGGCCGAATGCTCCCAATGGGGTGCCATTTGTGCACTTTGTCATTTCATGCTTCAAAACACATCAAGATGTAATCCAATCAACATGAAAATTATATGCATCATATACACATCCAAATACACAACATATATGAAAAGCCCCAAATTTGGAATTTTCATGAACCCTAATTTTTCAATTTCATCAATTGGACAAATTAGACCAAATTGGTTAAATCCAATACTTCAATCATGTTTCTTCCATCAATCAAAGTCTCAACACAATGAAACAACTCAAGATCAAATCTAGGTCATCTAAGAGTGGGTCAACAACTCTAGATTAGCAACATGGTTTCCAAAACCTTAAAAGAAAGCTTATAACTACAATAGTCACAACCTTCCTTCATCATACATGCTCAACACTTCTCATCAAAACTTCCATCAACAAAAACACAAGGAATAAAGAAAGAAATAACCTAAGAACATCATATGTTAAAGCCTAGATCCTAAGGAACATTTTCCTTTCTAATAGCAAGTTGGAAAAACTCACTAAAATCCAAGCTTTCTTTGATTTCCTCTTTCTTTCTCACAAGCTTCCTTTGCTTCCATTAATGGAGTTTTTCTTTAAAGTGTATTAGGTTAAGAATGAAATGAAATGAAAAACAATATATACTTGCACAAACAATGCCTTGGCCGAAATTCACCTAGACTTGTACAAGTTATAAAAATTTCATTTCCATTTCATTTTCATTTGATCAACTTTAATAAATATCTAAAACCTTTTAAAGATATTAATATAAAGTCAACAAATGCAACTAAGAAAATATATCTCTTATATATTTCAAGGTCATGGCCGAATTAATAAAAAAAAAATAAAGGAGAAAGACATTTAATTTTTCAAACAATTTTGAACAAAATCTTAAGAAGTCAAAATTAATTTGATAACCTTTCCTTTAATGTATAAGTCAACAATGCAACTTATAATCATTTCCTAACTTTATCATTTGGTGAGATATTATATTTTAATTATATTAATCATTTAACAATTAAATAATTAAATAATTAATTAAATACAAATATATCAAATATATGTA
>SKCR01031606.1:0-18706 GCA_019454045.1 Zanthoxylum bungeanum | reverse complement strand
TAAAATTGGCTACCGAATTGAGATTCTGTTTATATTTAACGACGAAATATTAATTCCGTTTTTATCTAGCGGCGGATTAGCGATGAAAAAATTATGTTTCTATTTTAAATTGTTATTAGCGGTGAATTAATGTTTCCGTCGCTAATTAGCGACGAATTTCCTAGTCCGTCGGTAAGTGGTGACGAAAGTTGAGACTGACCTAATTTTCGTCTCTAATACTGTCATTATTCCATCACAAAATTTGTGTCATTTTTCTCTCGTCATTTTTCTTGCGCCATTTTTAAGGATGAAATTTGTTATCACTAATTTCTATTAGCTTTTTCACATCGAGACGAACATAGTGGTATTTTCCGGAAATCAATCGGAGATCGGAGCATACCTCACACGCCGCACGCGCTCTAGAGGTTGAATATGACACACGTGTCAGCCACGTCAGCATATCCGGTAGAGTCAGCAGCATAGTCATCAGATACAAAAGGAGCACTATAGCATACTTTTTGGCCTTTATAAAAGGAGCTCCAAATCCCCTTTGTATAGCATCCCAAAGTGTGCAAATAGAGAGAGTGTTGAGTGAGGTTTTTGTCTTGTAAGTAATAGAAAGGTTTCAGTTTTTTCTCAAATACACTCTAAAGTGATCAGAGAATCACAACAAGTGGTATCTGTAGCTTTAGTTATACTCTGGGGTTGTAAAACCGAAGACCATAGCTCGGTTCTGAAAATTCAGGTTCCGGCAAATTTGTCAAAAATTATTTTTGAGCGTACCATCAGCTAGTTCACATCGAGACGAGTTCGATAGTATTTTTCGACAATCAAATGGACGTCCGAGGAGCCCGCACGCGTCGCGCTGAACCGGAGAGTGAAGCCCACTCTCGCCACGTGCCACACGCGCGTCTGGAGGTTGAAGACGATTATGTGGCGTCCACGTCAGCCCCAGTCAGCGCCACGTCATCACACAGTCAGCAGCCACGTCAGCGCCACGTGTCAGTCACGTCAGCAAATCTGTCCCACTTTTGCCACGTCAGCAACCACGTGTCAGCCACGTCAACAACCTGGTAAATTTCGCTGAGCCCCCTGAAGTCTTTGAAATTTGCAGTTTAGCCCCAGAAGTTTTAGAAATTTACAAATCAGTCCCTGAGTCGGATTTGGACTAACGAAATGTCTAATCCACCATTTTCGACCGTTCCCGACGCAACGGTAAACTCTGATTTGTGAAATTCAGCCCTGATTTTAATCTATTTTCATTTTAAACTTTAAAACATGAAATGGAAATGGAAGATTCTCCTTCTGGTGCAATGATCAAGCTGACAGCAACTAATTACTCCATCTGGAGACCTCGAATGATAGATTATTTATATTATAAAGATTTTTTTTGATGTTATTGAGGTGAAAGGAGTGAGACCAGAATTTGTTAAAGAGTATGACTTTAATAAACTCAATAACAGAACTCTGGGTCCGATTAGACATAGGATCGGTCACAGTGTCTTCCACCACGTAGTAGTATATGATACATATGTTTACGAAATATAAAGGAAATTGGAAGACATGTTCCAGGACAAAACAGCTCAGAATAAAGCCTTAATCATGAGGCATTTGGTGAACCTGAAGCTACGGAGTGGAACTTCCGTTGCAGAACACACCAACGAGTTCCAAAGCCTGGTGAACACGTTGTCTGCAGTAGACATGCAACTGGCAGACGAGGTTCAAGCCCTCTTGCTACTCAGTTCTCTTCCTGATAGCTGAAAGACACTGGTGGTTACTCTCAGCAACTCAGATCCAGAAGGCAAACTTACCATGCCTATGGTAAAAGATGCACTGTCAAATGAAGAAGCAAGAAGAAAAGACGTGGGCTCAGATCAAACAGAAGTCTTTGTCTCGGAGTATCGGGGAAGACAACATGAGAAAAATTAAGGTAAATGGAGAGGCAGAAGCAAAAGTAGGGGAAAATCCAAGGACAGGAGAAAGCCTACATACAAGTGCTTCCACTGGGGCATAGAAGGCCACTAAAGAAGAATTGCCGAAAACTGCAACGAGAGCATGGACAAGGCAATAACTAGCCGAAGAAGAATGATGCGAAGACACTAATAGTTACCAAATGAGATGTAGCTATATGCTCCAGCCAGGAAGAAGCATGCCTTCACACCGCAACTTAGGATGTCGAGTGGGTGGTAGATACTGCAGCATCCTACCACGTCACTCCTCACAAGGATTTCTTCACAACATACAAAGTATGAGACTTTGGAGCAGTGAAGATGATGAATACCAGTTCTTATCAGATAATGGGAATTGGTGAAATATAGTTGCGGACAAATGCAAGGTATACAATAACCCTGAAGGAGGTAAGACATATTCTAGAACTTCGGCTCAATTTACTATCGGGGGTAGCCCTTGACAATTAGGGTTATGCTAGTCACTTCAGTAATGACACTTGGAGAATGATAGAAGGTGTCATGGTCATCGCCCGATGACATATTTGTGGAACTTTGTACAAGAATCATGTGAAGATATGAGCAAAAAGCCTCAATGTAGCTGAATCGGAGGCTTCTCAGAATCTGTGGCACCAGAGACTCGGTCACATGAGTGAAAGAGGGTTGTCTACCTTGATAAAGAAGGATATAATCTCTGTCTCCAAAAATGATGCCCTAGATCCTTGCAATCATTGTCTATTCGGTAAGTAACATAGAGTCTCTTTCAATTTCTCTTCTAAAAGGAGATCAGAGTTACTCAGTCTGGTGTACTCTGATGTTTGTGGTCCCTTGGAGGTAAATTCACTAGCCGGTAATAAATACTTTCTGACTTTTATTGACGACGCTTCTCGGAAGATATGGGTATATTTTCTGAAATCAAAGGATCATGTCCTGGACTATTTCAAACTGTTTCATGCCATGGTCGAGCGTGAAATAAGGAAGAAACTGAAGTGCCTTCACATAGACAATGAAGGCGAATACACTTATGGAGAAAGTCAGAAGCATGATCAGGGAGTTTGATGCCTACTACAGAAGTCACGGTATTCGACACAAACGGACTGTTCCACGCACCCCACAACACAATGGTGTCACTGAAAGGATGAACCACACCATTATGGAGAAAGTCAGAAGCATGATCAGCATGGCTAAGGCAAAGCCATTCTGGGGAGAAGCTGTTCGTGCCACCTGCTACCTGATCAACAGATCACCATATGTACCGTTGAACTTTGAGATTCCGGAGAAAATGTAGTCTGGTAAGAATCCCTCATATTCTCACCTTAGAACATTTGGTTGTTTAGTATTTGCACACGTATCCAAGGAGCTCAGGAAGAAGCTCGATGCAAGGACTACTCCATGCATCTTCATAGGCTATGGAGACGAGGAATTTGGATACAGGCTATGGGACCCGAAGGAAATGGAATTCATAAGAAGTAGTGATGTAGTGTTTCTCAAAGACCAAATAATAGAAGACATTGAAAAGCCCAAGATTTCTTCTAATTCCAGTGCCAACAAAGCTGATGCAAATCCAGACACAACCCCAACACCAACACGAATGGCCACAGATGATGATGGGGTGCAAGATATACCAGAAGCAGAACCGGAGGAGGAAGGTAGTGTTGAGCAGGGGGAGCTACAACCTGCTCCATCAGAGGCTACAAGATCATCCACAGATCTGGATGACGACATACCTCCAGAAACCAGTGCACCTCCAGTACGAAGATCTGAGCGATACCATATTCTTCAGCTGTTGGAAGCCTAATGTATGCAATGGTATGTACCAGGCCAAATATTGTACACATAATGGGTATAGTGAGTCATTTTCTCTCTAATCCTGGAAAGCAACACTGGGAGGCAGTCAAATGGATTCTCAGGTACCTCTAGGGTACATCAAAGTTTCGTCTGTGTTATTGATGAGTGGTAAATAGATCATTATTTCTCACTCATTTGACTTAATATTTTGTATAGTTTCTTGAGTTTTGTGAATATTTTGATGTGTTTTGTGGTATTTTATAGATAAATAAAATAACAGGACTCTCTGGAATCAATTTGGGGCCAAAACAGCGAAAAATGGACAAAAAGGACAAAAATGTAAATTTCCTGCCAAAATGAGCCGTCTGCTAACGTGCGCCGAAGACTGCTAACATGCGTCGAAAACGTGTCACAATCAGAGAAGTTTTGCTATCATGCGTCTTTGCTAGCATACGCCTGCCACGTGTCAACATCATAACAAATCTGCTAACGTGTGCCAGACACGTGTCATCATCTCATGCTGCCGAAAATCCACATCTTTGCTGATGTCAGCGTCGCGATATGCACACTCTTACCCGTCACGACACCGAGCCAATAATTCTGCTGACAGCCATGTGTCCTCATCTCCGGAAGTCGCGCGCCACGTGGCACAAATCAACGGCGCGTCGCGACTCGCAAGGTTGTGTGCGTCGCGATGCGCAAGACCCATGAATGCTTATAAATTCAGGCCGATTTCAGTTGTAAATTCATACTTTCTTCTAAGTAATTCATTAAGAATACTAAGAAGATTGTATCATGTTTGTTTATTTATAGCTTTATGTATTTAATTTATTTTAATTTACGAAATAGTTCTTTCTTTACTTTACTTTTCAATCTATATTTTATTTTTTAGTATGAGGAGGTAACTCCCCTTTGTTGGGGTTAAAGGTAAAATTTTATTACTAATATTTAGATTAATCTCCCTTAAGTATAATATATAAACTATTTAAAACCTGACTTAATGGGATACTGCCTTTATGGTCGGTTGGACTTAATTAAATTGATTTTAACCTGACTAAATTGGATACTGCCTTTATGGTCGGTTGGAATTAATCATAAATTTGACTTAATCAGAATACCGCATATATGGTCGGTTGATAATTATCACGCAAAGTTAATATATTATAATAAGGGAGATATCTAAAATAGAAGTAATAAAAGTGGATCATCTAACCTCAACATTTTCTTTTATTGTATTTTGACCTTTTTAATTTCCAAGCTTTTACTTTATGTCATTTATTTTATTTAAACTTTTACTAGTTTTAGATATGTGTAGTAACTAAACTCGTTATCTAGGGTTGTGATGAATTCCAATATCACCGGTTTATAAGGGGTTATTTCATGTCTCGGGTAATATAAAGGTTTATTTATTAAGTCTTAAACTTAATGCTTCTTGTTAACTTGCCATTAATAAGATTGATGTGGTAAATTTAAAATAAACTTGACAAAAGAATTTTAGGTTTCAGCCTTAGACTTAATAGCCCAAGATCTCCCTTAAGGATTAGATACCCCTTAATAGATTCCTTCCAGGATATACATATACATGTCAGGCGGGGGAAGCCACAATTGGAACTTAATCTTAATGAATTCAGGTAACTTGGTTAACATAGACATATGGTTAATTGGGTTATACTAGGTATCTGCATCTGACCATCGACAGAGGCTTTTGCATGATTTCGTGTTCCAGGTTAGTAAACCAATATATTGCACAAACATGAGATAACCACTTCATCTTTAAAAGATATTGGAAGGATTCACAACCCTAAATAGTTTCTTAATATTGAATTTTCCATTAAATTACTTTCGCACAGTTTTATTTATTCGTCTTTAGTTTCAAATCACCATCTAATCAAACAACCAATCTATTAGATACTTGTAAACATTTGGCTTCATAAATTAATAACATAGGTATTAAGTCATCATGGGATCAATATATTTATACTACTTGAACGATACGTGCGCTTGCGTTATATGTCTGTGATCACTCCGGTCAACTATGTGGGAGCTGATCCAATCTTGGAAGGCTATACAGATTCAGAAATGGCAGAAGATCTTGATGGTATGAAATCTACATCAGGTTTCATCTACACTTTTTCAGGGGGAGCTGTGTCATGGAAGTCAAGATTACAGAGGTGTAATGCATTATCCACAACAGAAGCTGAATACATTGTTATAGCTGAGGCAGGAAAGGAAATGTTGTGTCTAAAGCGTTTTCTCCAAGTGTTAGGGATCAAGCAGACAAAATACAAGATATATTATGACAGTTAGAGTGCTCTAGACTAGAGTAAGAACTCAATGTATCATTCCCGGACGAAACACATCGATATTTGCTATCATTGGATACGCGAAGTAATGGATCAACAACTGTTGAGACTAGTGAAGATCCATACAGATTAGAATCCAGCCGACATGTTAAAAAAGGTGGTTATTCGGGACAAGTTAGAGTTGTGCAGAGACATAGCCGAGATAGCTGTCAGATAAGAATTGCTTCAGACGCAGCTGGAGGGGGATAATTGTAATGAATCCAGATGCCCAGAATCCAGCTGCCCAGCAAGCAGAAGCTTCATGCATATGTCCATGCAACTTTCGGTGAGAAGCTTCCAGTTGGCCAACTTGGCCAGTGAAGATGAAGCTGGCCAAAACGTGTGGCACTGTAGCACACGTTTTGGCCCTTATAAAATGAGCTCCAAATCCCATTTGTATAGCATCACAGAATCCCAAAGTGTGCA
The DNA here is from genome assembly GCA_019454045.1 of Zanthoxylum bungeanum. NCBI lineage: Eukaryota > Viridiplantae > Streptophyta > Magnoliopsida > Sapindales > Rutaceae > Zanthoxylum > Zanthoxylum bungeanum. The sequence continues at coordinate 12,225 of SKCR01031606.1, read as the reverse complement.
AATAGAGAGAGTGTTGAGTGAAGTTTTTATTTTGTAAGTTTAAACACTTGTATTTCTATTCTTGTAAGTAATAGAAAGGTTTCGGTTTTTCCTCAAATACACTATAAAGTGATCAGAGAATCACAACATGATTTTCAAGCATCTTTATTTAATTAGTCACCTATGTTCGAATATTGAGGCGATAGAAAATTAAAAATTGATTTATACTTTTTCACCCTGCCATTAAAAATAATTGAAAAAATTATGTATAGTGTTTGGAGCAAAAAAAAATGAGGGTTTTTTTTTCAGCTTTAAATTTGAAAATTAAATATTTCCCAAAACAAAATTACATATTATTGATCTACAAAGCATAAACTTTAAAACAAATATCATGGTCGATATGTTTCAATGACAGAAGAGTCATTTTTTCCTTTTATTTATAATAAGTTATTGATATGTCATTTTCAAACATTTGTATCTCCTTCATGTGAACTCCAAATCAAAATCTGTAAAATATTACATTTAGATAAAATTCATACTTACAACTTTCATTAAGGAACATCTCTCAAATTAGGAATTCCACAATGTTAAAAATAACATTAAAAACATTATATCATACATAATGCAAACCTGAAAAATATGACTGCTCACAAAAATATTTGACCGACCGTAAAAAACTAGGATTGTACTTGCAAAAATAAAATGTGACTTTTAAAAAATATGATTGTTCTTGCAAAAAAAAAAGTGATTGTGCTTGTAAAAATGTATCTTCATTAAAGAAAATATGAATGTCTCTCCAAAAAAAATGTGTCTGTCTTTATAAAAATGTCCAACCATTGAAATGAACAATATTTATTTTTAAAAAATATGTTAAAAAATTAAAGTTATAATAGATATGAGTAAAATAGAGATATAAATATGAATAAAATCAACTTATGATTAATGTTTGGACTAATTATGAAGAATATAAAAATATTAGGACTAATTAAATAACTAATTTCAACAGAGAGGCAGAAAAAGTAGTTCGCTTGCGAGGTTTTCCCTATTCTTTGAGAGATCGAGCTAAGTCATGGATCGACTTATTACCAGCAGGATCTATCACCACATGGGCAGCCTTAGCCATAAAGTTTCTCGCAAAGTACTTCACTATCGCAAGAACAGCAAACGTGCATAATGACATCACCACATTCACGCAATATGACTAAGAATTCTTATACGAGGCATAAGAGAGATACAATGACCTGCTTCGCAAGTGCCCATATCATGAGATAGCTAAGTGGCTACAAGTACAGACCTTCTACAATGGGCTCAATGGGATGATGAAAATCACAATTGATGCATCAGTGGAGGTGCTTTTGTTGGAGCTTCTACGGCCCCAAGGATCGAATAACAAGCAAGATATAAACATGCGAATACATCACGGAGTTGTGAAATACTCACATCGATCGGTTGAGTGACGCGCGAGGCAACAAAAATTTTCTGCCTCCTCTTTACTGCTTTCGGCAGTGGCAGTTTCTGGTCTTCCAAGAATCGGCCATTGTTGGTCCTTCGTCAAGCTCCAAGCTTCGCGAAATGATTCCATGCTCATGGGTGGACTTCCCTATCACCTTCGCATGACTTTGTAGTGTGCTAGCACTCCCGATTTTGCCACAAAATCGCGACTTTTGCTTCCCATTTTTCCTCTTGGCTCTCGGCAGTGAGCTGCCAAAACCAGTGGAGAAAATGCCCTCCATGGGCGTGAGAGGAGTGAAGAAATTGGCTCCAAACCGTGAGAAGGAAGAGAGAGATGAAAATGTGTAAAAGTTAATTGATTTCTAAAATCAATTCAACATATACCATATATTAAAATAATAATATATGTCTATCAAGATTTCAAAAAGCTTTCAACCACTTCCATCAAGTCACATCACTCAATCAATCAATGTGACAAGTTGTCACTTCACTCAAAGTGACTAACGATTTGACACTTGATGCGACTAGTGATTTGACGCTTGATTTGATTTGCGTGCCGCACTCGAATTCGAAATGCGAATGAGCTCGCAAACAATCTCGGGCTCGGGTTCGTTAATTCCAAATTAACGAATTTTCCGTTGCGACGTAATTAAATCTAATTTAATTAAATAATCATGCCTAGCATAATTACTATTCACGTTGCTAACGAATTAATTCTAAATTAACTCGTTCGCCCGAATTAAAATCTAATTTCGATTCCGCGTCGAAATCCAATTTCGTTTAATATATCGAATATATTAATTTTATCGATTAATTCCAAATTAATCGTTTTCTCTCTTTAAATGATATTTTATCCCATATAAAATATCTCCTCAATTAATCCCAAATTAATTTTCTCTCTCATCATTAATTAATCCCAGATTAATAAAAGTGCGAGTCATACGTCATCGGTGAATCTTTGGGAAGCAACCCATGAGATCCCCAGATATATTGGCAGTAAATTCGGTCGTCGGACTATCCGAACACGTAAGTACCTAGTACTACGTTTGTACCTATTTACAAGACAAGGTTGGCTTCTAGCAAAGCGCCATGCCTACACAATTCTCCAGAAATATCCTTACAGGAATATAAGGATCTATATCAGGCATATTATACGTAGTATTGCGTATTTCGATCCAGTATCGGATGATCACATGCAAGGCCTGGGGCTGGTACAGTGTCTGCCCCGTACGAAGCATATATCGGATTACGAGCAACTAGTATCTTTAATATCGGATAATCATGACCAAGTCATATTATCCCGACGGTTGCAACCTTTTTAGAGAACCAATTCTGTATCCCTACGCGATCATCATCTCCATATGACTGGAGTGATACTTCCGTCTTGACATCACACCTAACACACTATGATTCTAGATATACCCAGAAGAGGCGTACACCGAAACCGGTTAAAGCCCTGGACGACAAAAACCAAAGTATATTGATTGTCGCAAGTATTAGCGGTGCAAGTCTCAGGTTAAGACCAAATACACCTACCCTGATTTCGGACTTCCATAGACACATAGTCATACTACCAATGGAATTCCGAGTGGGTCTATCCAGAGCGAAGCTGTTTCCCGTACCATCGGTAAAACACAACCTCTTATTACACTTGCATGAGTATCCTATACCCAAATATATGAGAACTATGTCGTTTATGCCATCACAACGCGCACAAGTGTAATACTAGTCTTTTACATATTTATCGATGTCCAATCTCGATAATACTCTGACTAGGGTTATTTAATGATTTATCCTTCGTGGATTGATACTGTCTTATATCATTCTCAATCCAGGAACAAATCATAAGGACCTCCTATCATTTATACATCTTGGTGATCTAATCACAAATGATAAGAGAGCAATCTTCTTTGTCACATAGTTAATTTGTACAACAACACCATGATCTATACAAATAGTGACGATATGGGTCATAATTGTCCAACAGCTTTAATGGCCAAAGATGAACATGTAGTATGGAGCTACTAGAAGATTTGGCTAATAACAACTCATTATGGCCAACTGAACAAAGTATTCAGCAGCAAGAAGCAACAATCCATAGGTTAGAGCTAAACACAACTATGAATGACAAGCTAGATCAAATATGTAAATGTCTAGAGTTCATCGGTAGGCAGGTTTTGAACAATACTGGAGCTACAAGTGGAGGATATAAGGGCAGACATAATGGATAGCTCAATGCTCCATAAGATGAGTCTGTTAATTATGTCAATAACTACAATAGACAGGGCGACAACCCCTACTCCAACAACTATAACCCTGGGTGACAGGAACATCCCAACTTTGGATGGAAAAACAACCAAGAGACAAGACCACAAGAAAGATATAATGCTCCTACAGGATGCCAACAACAGAGTAATGGACAAGGGTATGAAAACAAGCTAGGTTTAGAATAAATGCTCATAGATATGCTCAAAAGGCAAAAAGTCAAATATGATACCATGTTTCAAAGTCATGCGGCGTTCTTGAGAGCACTGGAAACCCAACTTGGACAACTTGCCATTAATCAAAGTCAGAAGCCACTAGGAGCTTTCCCAAGTGACACATAAGACAACCCCGAAAGAGAATGGAAAGAATTTTACTACACTTTCTCAGTTAGCAATGAAGAAATACAAGAAAATTAGCCACCCATCACCTCCACACCAATAAAGCGAGAGCCCCAGAGAAGTTTGCTGGACTATGAACCCAAGCCTAAATTCCCGACTAGGCTGATGTCAAAGAAAGAATTAGAGGAATATATGGATAAGCAACCATAGAAAAGAGTTGCGACGTCACAAATGGGCAGCATTGTCAAAAAGAAAAGGCTTACAAAGAAGTGTAGTATCATATTTTAAAGACCGACTGTAAAAAAGTGTAAGAATCCTAAAATGTTCACCATAGACTGCACCATTGCAGATTGCGAGAAAAGAGCCTTATGTGACTTAAGGTCAGAAATCTATCTAATGCCACTGTCTATGGCAAAGAGATTGAGATACCATGAGCTGAAGCCCACGTCCATGAACTTGCAATTTGCTAACATAACCATCAAGGTACCCAATGGGAAGATAAATGATATGATGGTCAAGATGAGAGATTTTAAGCTTCCAACAGATTTTATTGTTCTAGACATGGAGGAAGATACAAATATACCCTACATATTGGGAAGACCTTTTCTGGCAACATCATGAGCAATAATAGTTGTGTAATATGAAATCCTAACCTTCCCAGTGAATGGAAATGAGATGATTGTCATAATATAGTATTCCATTAAATTATTTAATGGAATATGACCTTTTTTGGAAACAACATGAGCAATAATAGATGTATAACATGGCATTTTTTTGGCAACAACATGAGAAATATTAGATATATAAATTGTTCACGCACAATATATCATGCGCGCGTGCTGAAACTTGTTTCAATCCATTTTTGAGTTTTTATGGACTTCGATTTAGTCCCGATTTTTTCCTATACACTCGTAATCGAATATAGTATTCCATTAAATTATTTAAAAATACATAAATGCTTGATATCAACGGGTTAGACCCACTTTTACTGCTTAGGGCATCGATCCGACCTTAGGGGTCCCACAACCACCCTAACAGAATGGTATCAGAACATGTCTTAACCATACAACACATGTATTTGAATATATACCTCTATAATTTTAAATTAATTATGCATAAGTCATATTGGATATGCATTGCATGTTTTAAATTAAAATTTTTATTTTGACCCAAGCATGTTAATGACTTCATTGTCATAAATCTCTCATTTTAAGTAATATTATTAATAATATTGGAGCATTATTGGATTGTTCGTCTTGTCAATACGGAGATGAATGAGTTCTTATTACTTATGCCCAATATCGTCATTTTTGTGAGGGTATAAGTGGTAGGAACTTAGGTCGCTCCGGTAAAAAAATAGATGTAGCGTGATGGGTGACGTAGTCACCCAATACCGTCATTATTGTGAGGGTGTACTTACGAAGCTCATTAGTGCACATTGACAAGTATACACCTGAAACACGTCTTGATCCAATACCGTCATTATTATGAGGATAAGAAATGGTTCAAGACCAAACTTAGGAGTCACATGAATATGATTGACCTTGGAGGTCTACCTAATGAATTTATGAAGGCCAAGACCATCATTATTGTGAGGCTGTAGTAAATGTCATGGGATCCACTTCGCACTATGAAATTTTGATTGTCAAATTTCTATTTTTTCGTTAAGGGAGATTGCAGAATTACGTAAAGTAGTGGGATGGCACTAATAGATTTGAAATCCATAATCGTATTAGTGTTTTTATATTGAAATGAAAATATTCTGCTACAATTTAATTGTTGTTATATAGATAGCTACTGTAAATCCATTAGCGCGACTTTGGATTCTAATAAATTGAAAAGAGCCGAGAACTACTTTGAGTGGGAAATTAACATCCACATTGTCCTGGAGTTAGAAAAATTGAGCTATGTGACGCTCAATCCATTGCCTGTTGAAATCGATCATGATTCCACTCTTGAAGAGCGAGCGACATTTGAAAAATTAAAGGATGATAAGCTAAAGGTGAAATCCTATATTTTAGGATCGATGGTTCTGGATTTGCTAAGACAACATATAGAGGTACCTGATGCTTGGAGCACTATAAGAACACTTAAGGAGTTGTTCGAAGCAACTTAAGAAATTGAAATATATCGGAGTTTTAAGGAATTGTTCCATGCTACACTCAAGGATGGAGGACCGGTTAGCATTCATGTTTTGAACATGATCGACCAGATCCGATATTTGGAACGACAGGGCATTATTATCGATGAATGGTTAGGCCGAAATTTGATTTTATCTTCTTTGCTTGGTACTTATGCTGGTTTTGTGTTAAATTTTCATATACATTCGATGCAAGCCAGTTATGAAGAACTTCATAATATATTACGCACGACGGAGTATGATTTGAAGAAAGACAACTCCATTTTGTACCTCTATGGTGGAATAAGCTCTTCAAAGGCTTCCAGAAAGTCGAAGAAAATCAAAATAGGAAAGAATAAGATATCAAAGAAAGAATCCAAGAAGTACAAAACTGTAAGACCACATGTAGCTTGTGATGCATGTCTACACTGTAAGAAGTTTGGACACTGGAAGAAAGATTGTCTAGAGCTGAAAGGAAAGGAATGACCCTAATGTCTGCTTTGTATTTTTCCCATTATTGATATCTCATTAGCGTTAGATGAAAATAGTGGATGGGTATTATACACCGACAGTCCCACTCATATTTGCAACTCCATACAGGTCATAAGAGTTAAAAGAAGGCTGAACAAATGGGAGATCTAGCTTAGATTTGGAAATGACGAGATATTGGATGTCAAGGTCATAGGAACGGTTGTTCTAGATCTCCTTAATGGATGTAAATTATTTTTAAATGACTGTTGTTATGTACCATCTCTTATTAGAAAAATAATATCGTTACTGATATTGGATAAAGAGGGATACAAAATAAACATTAAAGATAGTGCTTTATGTTTATATGGTAAAGACAACTATTTGATATGTGAATGTTCTTTATCTAATAGTCATTATATTTTGGAAACATATCAAGGTGTCTTTAATATAGAGGAAAATACAAGTAAAAGATCTGAATTATGGCATATGAGAATTATTTTTAACGTCTGATACAAGCCTTGATGTTCTCCTCTTGGAGGAAATGGATTCGACTACATATAAATAGGCGATATTGGATATTGACTCGGGAAAATGGCAAGAAGCCATGAAATCCGAAATGGATTCTATACATGACAATCAAGTCTAGGACTTGGTTGAACTTCCTGAAGGAGTTAACCTATTGGTTGTAAATGAGTTTATAAAAAGAAGCGAGGGTCCGATGGAAAGCTGGAAACCTTTAGGGTCTGATTGGTAGCGAAATGTCACACTCAACGTCTTGGGATTGATTATGAGGAAATTTTTTCACCAGTAGCCATGCTAAAATCCATTAGGATTCTTTTAGCCATTGTTGCATATCACGAATATGAGAAATGACAGATGGATGTGAAAATCATATTCTTAAATGGATTCCTCGATGAGGATATCTATATGGAATAACCAGAAGGTTTCGTATCCAGTAAGACTTCAAACTTGATTTGCAAGCTCAATAAGTCTATTTATGGACCTAAACAAGCATCCCGAAGCTGGAATCGTCATTTTGATGAAATAATTAGATTATCTGGATACATCAAGAACGAGGAATATAATTAGATTTTCTTTTTTTGTTTAACATTGTTCTTGCCCTTTTCATGTATTAACTATCTCCTCATGTCTGCAGGAATATATGGTCACATGGACCCCGCCTAGGTAGTCAATGAGCTAGCCAAAGCCTCTCGGGGTGCTGAGGTGATCTTGCGCACCCACAGTTGAGAAGTTGAAGCCATTTGCTCCAATTATTTCTGGAGGTTGGTGTTGGAATCTCACATTACGATATTTTCCTCCTATAACATTTGTAGGTGTTTCTAAAAGGCAGCCAATTGGGCATACACAAAGTTATGGGGTGTTTTCATTGCCAGAAGTCATGTGTTGTGGGGATCGTAAACTGAGAGATTTTTGCTTGCTATGAATCGCGAAGGCTCCACGATGGGCGCCAAATTATAGATACTGGATTTCACTTTCTGCCAACAATCAAGAATTTGTATGATGAAGGCTCCAACGATCCTGCAAAATAAAGGTAAACGAAACATAGAGTAGCTACCCACCGGTGTGGTGGACACCGTAAGCACTCTGACTCTCAAGTCAGTAATGGTGATGAGCAAAAAAAAGAAGAAATAAGGCAACTCGAGTGTGAGAGCCTAAGTTTTAATAATGAATGTTGAGTGTTGAGTCAGTCATCGGTGAATGTCTCAATTCCTTGGACCCCCTCTTATTTTATAGGTTGTGAAGTAGCCTCTTAGTCGGCTTAGGATTCCTTGGAATAATTGAATTCCAATCTTTTTAGAAGAAGGTAGTGAAGTTGGGATTGAATTATGAGTACCTAGATGTCATGAGATTAGGTGTAATCCTATTTGTATTTGGATTGATCCAAATACATAATTTCCTTGTTGGAAAAGGATTAGTTCTAGCAACGTCTACTGAGATACCGCATAACATGATTTGTGGTTCTTAGAGGCATTTCAAGTCGCATGGGCCTCTTACTCTTGAGGGCATACATGCTCGTGGGCCCTACATCTGAGTCTTGTGCAGACTCGTCTTTTAATGATTGGATTCGCGTGGATTTCAGTTTTTTAATATTAGAAGTCTAGGATAATGATAGTTATTTGGTATTTTAGTTTTTTGTTTATATGATAATGTTATTCAAGTGTCTCACGAGGTTAGAACCGGAAGCAAAAGATTAAACAACTTAAAAGAGCATAATTTGTGATTTAACTCCTACCTTAAGAGAGCATATTAATTATGGGCGGTAATTTGGGTTAGGATTTGTTTATTCGTTCGATTCGATTTGCTTTAAAGCGAATACGGGTTTGAAAAAATGGATTCGTTTAATAAATGGGTCAATTCGATTCGATTCGTTTATTAAACGAATCGAATACGAATTTAAGCTTATTGATTCGTTTATTCGTTTAAGATTCGTTTTATTATTTTCTTTTACTAATTATTATTATTTTTTAATTAAGATTCGAGAAATTATGACTAATTATCATAGAAAAAATAATATTATCAATGTTTAGTGAGTTATTTTTAGTAAATATATTAATTACGTATTTAATATGTATATATTTATGAAGAATTAATGTAAATAAATTATGATAATTTATGTTATTGAATAATATCATGACTAAACGAATCGAATACGAATCATGATATTATGATTCGTTTAATAAACGAATCGAATACGAATCCATCAAATTTTGATTCGATTCATTTATGATTCGATAAAAATTCGATTCGTCAATTCATTTTGCCACCCATAATATTAATTTAGTTTATATGAACAAGTCCATTTCGTTGGTATCGGATAATCAATATTAATTCTTTTGACTCGATTATTTTGTTAATATCAAGGAGTTACTTGTATCTGTTTGCTACTACAATATTTGACAGGAACTTATAATGGCAGCTTATGTGAAAGATACGGATTATTAGAAATATAATGTCAAAGTCTCATTCAATATACAAAAGTCACCAAGTTTTTGTTAGCCATACAAAAGTTATGGCTGTCATTCCTAGCAAAATCTTTTTTGTACATATATTATATATAGACATTTGTTAATGCAAAATAGGCGACTCCGATATCATCGGGCCCAAAACTTATATTTTGAAGTCTTCACCATAATATAATTTTATAATAAAAGATATTTAGGATCTTTAATCATGAATTATTTAGTATCTTTATTCGTTTTAGCTCCAGATAATATAATATAGAAGAGTTAACAATTCGTGGAGTGTATTAATACAAGGGTGTGATCACAATATCTATTAAAATCAGATTGTTGGTTACAAACAAGGTTGAGGAATTGGAAATGGAATCTTGTGATTACAAGCCTCATGCAGTCTGTATCCCATGCCCATTTCAAAGCCACTTAAAAGGAATGCTTAAATTGGCAAAGCTTCTTCATCACAAAGGTTTTCACATAACTTTTGTCAACAGTGAATTCAACCACAGACGCTTTCTCAAATCAAGAGGCCATAACTCTTTAGATGGCTTTCAAAGCTTTCGATTTGAAGCAATCCCAGATGGCCTTCCAGATGCTTCATCTGCAGATGAAAATTCGAGTCAAAGCGTGCGTTCTTTTTGTGAAAACTTGGAAAATAATGTAATGATGCAGTCATTTATTCAGCTGCTTGCCAAGCTCAATGATAATAGTAATCATCCTGCAGTCAGCTGCATAATCTCAGATGGGTTCATGCCATTCACCATTACAGCTGCTCAACAACTTGGACTTCCTATTGTATTGCTTTTCACCTTCTCCGCAAGTAGTTTAATGGTGTTTAGACAACTTCGAACGCTCAAAGAAAAAGGTTTTGCACCCGAAGGTAAATTAAATTTGGATCAGCTTACCTGTGTTAAGTTTCTTTTTTATGCGTGTTTTAATAATAATACATAATTAAAATTCAGTTATATTTTAATTATTATCTATTAATTACCTGCACCGAATCAAAGTTTTAATCAAAGGCAATAATATGTCTAACTCTACCTAATCCGGAAATGTTTTGTTTAGTTTGGTTTAACAACTTGGGCTTCAAGGGGAAAAAAGGAAGTCACTTCTTCATCCCCTTGATGTAACTTAGATACATTTTAACCAAAATTTATTCATAGATACAGATAAAATATCCATGCTTCGTGTATTTTTGGTTATGTTTATGTTTATTGCTGAGTATAATAAATGTATAACGAGTTTTTCTGTATATTTACAATGGGTTTTTAAAGTAGTTAGAATTTTTTATACCCATTTGGTAGATATTCTGAATACCACAAAAGTCATATTTTTAAGGAGAAAAGTTTGTCCTCATGGTCCATTGATCAAAGGTTCGTTTATTTAGTATAAAGGTACCTCATCATCCACTTCTAGTTTTTCTTCTTGCAGTTGTTATTTTGCATCATCACTTTTTAATTTTTTTTTTAAAAAAAATGTTCTTTTATTTGTTGTGGTTTATTCCCAAGTCAACACAATAAGCTTCACTATATCTTAAAAGAGATTTCCAAATTATCTCTTGTGATTTCACTCTTATCTATCAAAAGAGAGTGTTGACGGGTGATTTTCGTCCCAGTGACAGTTTCGAGATAACTCTCCCGAGACAATCCTCCTTCAACCTTGAATTTATTTGGTTATGGAAGACCAAAAGCAAATGTAGCAAAAGACAAAACAACCACGAAATCGACAAGAGGGTTTAACGTGGTTCGGCGGAGCAAGTCCAACCTACGTCCACGGGCACAAAGTGGGTGGTTGCTTTTTATTACCAAATCGAGCTCGGCCAACCTGTTACAAGTAGTGCCCCTCTTTTATTACAAATTTTGCTATCTCCCTACAAATGAGACTAACTTTCTTTTATATACTAGGAGAATTACAACACTATTCCCATGCTCCCATGACGTTATCCACCTGGATCTCCGGCTGATTGACGGGCTCTCTGCCCCAAGGCTGCCTCACTTAAAGCAAACCTGCCACCTGACGGCTTGTCACATCACCCTATTTTATACACTGTCGCACGCAACATAATGAAACCAGCCTGTCTTTCAAATAGTGTTGTTTTCCAGAGGGAAAAGTCCAAACTACCCCGGTCACATGTCGGTCGTCAGGAGGCCGGCTAGATGATCTGCCGAACCACTCAAGCCGCTCCCGACCTGATCTCGAATATCCGAGCCATCCATCATGGTACATGAGGAGAAACAGAACTGAACCGAGCTATCTGGATAAAGTGGTTGGCATCGGTTCTGATGTTGTCGGTCTCTGAAACTCGGATCATGCTATATCCTATGGTCTGCCAGATCCGGGAAACCGGGTCCGAAAAATATACTAGACAAAGGAATTACCCATACCTTCTGAACATTCGTCTTCCCAAAAGGAGAAAACTCATCTCTGCCCTTTCCGAACTGTTTAAATACCTTGTCACAAAAATCACCATCAACATATGTCCCCTAATTCTCGGTTCCAATGAGTGTACGAGTTGGTACCGGGAACTATAAAATCGGAAGTGTGACACCAACCAGTTAGTGGTCGGCTCCTGGAACCATATAGAAACTACCTCAGCTTTAAGTCAGGTCGTCCCCGGCATCTTCAT
>SKCR01031605.1:0-18381 GCA_019454045.1 Zanthoxylum bungeanum | reverse complement strand
GACGAATAAAGTCAGTCGCTAATTAGCGATATTTATTTTTCGTCGCTAATTATCAACATATACAACTTCCGTAGCTAATTCATCGCTGATTAGTGACAGTATATCCTATCTCTAATTAGCAATAGATATGTAATCCATCAGTAATTAGTGACAAAATTTATTTTATGTCACTAATTTTAAATTTCTAATTTGTAAAACCATTTTTAATTAGAAACGGAATTTCCGTCACTTATCAGTCGCTAATTGGCGACGAACAGATAAATTTATCGCTAATTAGCGACATAATTTATTTCCCATCGCCAATTTTAAATTTAAATTTTAATTATTTGGAAAAATATTTTTATTTAAAGACTGAATTTTCGTGGCTAATACATCGCTAAATAGAAACAGAATCACTATTCTGTCGCTAATATTTAAAATTTTCAATCCCCCCAAAATTTTAATCTTTTGCGCCATTTTCTTTTTTAAAAAAATAGCTACGGAAATTCCATAGCTAATACGCCGCTAAATAGAATCAGAATCATTATTCCATTACTATTTTTTAAAATTTTCAATCCCCCCAAAATTTTGATCTTTTGCGTCATTTTTTTTTAAACAAAAAGTAGCGACAATATTTTCATCATTAATTCATCGCTAAATAGAAACAATATTTACCTGCTCCGCTTAAGCCTGAAAGTGGTGGTTTGGCGGCGGGTTTCCAACGATTCCAAAAAAAAAAGAAACGGAATCACTATTTTGTTGCTAATTTTTAAAATTTTCAATTCCTCCAAAATTTTAATCTTTGATGCCATTTTTTTTTTAAAATTAGCGATGAATTTTCCGTCGCCAAATAAAAATAGAATCTCTATTCCGTCATAAAATTTCGTCAAATTTCAAAAAAATCTCAACCTTTCAAAAATTTGAAATGCCGCTATTTAGCTTTGAAATTTCCTTTGCTAATTAGTGATGGAAATTATTTCGTCGCTAATTAGCTACATAATTTCCATTACTATTTAGCAACGGAATAAAATTCCGTTACTAATTTTAGCGACATATGTAATATTTCTGTCGCTATTTATTTGGTGACCAACAAAATAGCGATGAAATTTTTCTGTCTCTATTCCGTCACTAATAGGCCATTAGCGATGGAATAACTACGTATTTTTCCATCGCTATTTGACTGTTGTCTTGTAGTGTGCCGGTAACGTCTTTGTTACATAATATATGGGCTATTTAGCGGAGACGTTACTCATAAGGGCTACATAACTCTCTATACGCTTCAACTATACTCATTACACAACACATCATAACATGCAATCCATACATAACATACATAAGGGCTATGTGCCCAACTCTGTAATATAAACTTGAAACTTATTCTTTTACGTTCATTCTCTTGTTAAACAATATTTTCTGATAGACCTTATTGAACTTATTTCAGAATATTTATCACTCAACTTTACCAAACATGACCAAGACTTGTACAATGCATGATATACCCAACTTGATGGACCTATGATACCATAGTGATTGCAAAACAATATCCGGTTTACGAGCTTGTCCTCCAAGAATCCTACAAAACAAATTTGTAGTGGTGGGAGTGAGTCTAAAGAGACCCAGTGAGTGGATACAATAAAATAATTGTTAAGGACATTATATTAAAACAAAAATTACTTTAAATACATAATACATGACCCTATGTGCGTCTAGTTTATGTGAGATTTTACGGATTTCAATTTCGATTCTCGAAACTCAAGTTATAGCCAATCATTTATGTGCTGTCAGAGTTAATAGAATCAGACCTTATAACAAAGCAGTCCAATTTCAAATTTCACCATAAATTCATCTTTTATCTAAAAATTCTGAATTCTGAATAAGTTATTCCTTAATGAGTAAAGTTTTGGTAGAAATTTACGATTTATTAATCGGAATCATAGAACTCCAGTTATAACAAATTCGTGCACACTGTTCAAAGGAAACATATTTCAGACATTTTAGTAGGTCAACCATATTTTGAATTTTATCATAAATTTATCCTTCATCCAGAAATTCTAAGTTTATTAAGTTTCAATTTACATTCTCGTGCTTAGTAAACCCACTTTACTTCTCTAAACTATTAAACCCCATATGTCAAGAAAATTTCTTATTCAAGCTACTTTAATTTGAGTTTAGCGTTACGTCGAATTTCAACCATCTAAATTCTCCCCCCTTAAAATGATTCGTCCTCGAATCATCATAATTTAAAAAAGTGGTGCTTACTCTTCTCAATTTTACTTAGGCACCTTCATACTTCCGTAACCTACTCACCCTTACCATATATTGCTTAACGCTATATCTACCCATATCATATCTTACATAATTTTATATCGTAATACATATCATTCTTTCATCTCTAGTCTTGTTACTCCTACCGCTATTCCATTTATTAACTCATATACGTGTACATCTTTTCATCGTAATTATATTTATCTATCATTAATCAGATATTACTTCATATGTATACCTATATCTTTATTTTGTCATACCTATACTTAAGCCATATATAATCTTATATACTTTCTTTATAGTCTGCCTTATTTATTTTAATTTTTTATTCATCTTCATATATATTTCTATAATATTTCTACATACACACGAATTTTAATTATGATTACTTGAATCTATACTCTAACGTTAACCTGGACTACGTGCATACGATGCCCTGATGAAACCCATTACTTATTTTAAAATAGGTATCCAATGAATGCCATCGGGATAGATTACCTAATACCCAAAATGAATCTATATAAGATTATAGGAGGAATATTCAGATAACTTAAACATCTTGCTAATCTACCTACGAAGCTTGAAGATGTACTCGATGGATCAGATATCGGAGAGGTAGTGCCTCGCATATGAATATCCGGACATATTGCGCATACAAGATCCTAACACTTTACATATTGCAGTCACTAACCTTTAGACCATGATCTGATACCAACTTTATAACATCCCATAGCAGTGACGTTACCAATAGGTGATAGGTTGCCCTATCATCCCCGGCCTCTATCCAACTCTCTATACGCTTCTACTGTACTCATTACGCAACAATGCAATCCATACATAAAGGCTATGTGCCTAATTCTGTAACATAAACATGAAACAAATTCTTTTACATTCATTATCTTGTTAATCAGTCTTTACTGACAGATCTTACTGAACTTATTTCAGATTACTTAACACTAAACTTTACCAAACATGACCAAGACTTGTACAATGCATATGTATCCAACTACATGGACCCATGACACCCTAGTGACTACAAAACAGTATCTGATTCCATAAGCTTTTCCTTCAGGAATCCTGCAAAACAGATCTGGAGTGGTGGTGGTGAGTCTAAAGTGACACAATGAGTAGATATAATAAAACAATTAACGTAAAAATTAATTGAAATTCAAATCTACTATAAATGAATTTAACTTTAAAACAATATCATCATAAAATATTTATCTATTTGAAATCCCGTTGTGATTTATATGTCTGTAAGGCTCATTCTAAAACATATATTTCGTAATCTTTATAAACTCTGTAATATTCATCATTAAAACTTTTCTTTGTAAAAACTCATCATAAAAAAGAATTTATGCGTCCAGGAACCAACTCTACTGGACAAATATATCAAGCGCCTAGGAAACCAACTCAATTGGGTGTATAAATCAACTGTTTAAGAACAACCTCAACCGAACGGACGAATAAATCTAATTTTTCAGGGAACCAATGCAACTGAACACATGAGTTCGGCGTCTAGGAACCAACTCAATTAGACGTGGCCCAAAAACTTCACACCATGTTGGACAAACAGAAACAACATGAACACAAAAAGAGGATTAACAACATTGTTGTTCAATATTCACATCTCAAAACCATCTCTCAAAGCTTTATTTGATAACATGTTCTAAAATTTAAATACATATCGTCTTAAAACATATTTCAATTTCAATAAATCTCATCATATAAAGATCAACTTCAACATTTTCATAACATGTCTCAAGTACTTGATCCATAGCTAATATATGTCAAGCATCGCAAATGAAATAATACTCAAAACGTAATCAAAGAACTCAAAATACCTCACATAATATATATTCATGGTATCATCAAATTATTGAAATTATCACAAGTAAATTCAAGGAATCAATTAACAAGTATAGTACCCACTCACAGATTTGGGAGTTGACCGATAGGGCTTCATGGATTCGACAATGGTTGTGATTCCTGACGTCGATCTAAAATCAATTAACCTGTTAGAACAGCCGTTATAAAATTTTTCACACGCAACACATAAAACATACAATGTACAAACACTCAACCTCGTTGGAAAATTAACTTATCTAGGTAGCTTATGTATTTTTGGGAACTTAATTCGGAGTTCCATAGGTTGGGTTATCGGAAAATATTTTATGCCCTAAAGTTGAAACGCTCACTGCTTATAGGTTAATTTAAAAAATTCATTGTGCTCAACTGGTAATAGATTTGGGGATATAATATTTAGTAACGTGAAGGAACGAGCTTATATGCATGATGAACCGGTACGTGTGTCAATCATTGTCTCTCATGTTTTCAGTGCATGTGTAGTTTCCATTTACGTAATCATTTTGTTATTCATGTACGTGTGTTATATATTGCAACCTACGTTCTTTTCCACGTATACAAATTCAACTATATTTTATGTCTTATACTTTCGCAGTCACATATGTCTTGTTCTCAGTACACACACATAGATCATGTTTATCAAGTCATGTTTTGAGTTAGGTCATGTAGCTTTCAACTCATGCATGTTTAGTTAAAGTAACCAGGTTGAGCTCATGTAGTTTCAGGACAAAGTATAGAGATTCAGATCAAGATAGCATATTATTAGGTAGCAGTTCATGAAAACATTCCAGATCACGTTAGAAATCATGTTAAGCAATTCATCGTCAGTTTCAGATCATGTATACGTCATGAAAAGATTAACAGTTCACGTCGTCATTTCCAATTTTCCAGTTCGTGTTCGGTTACGCAGCACATTCTCGGTTCTTACGTTACGTTTCAGTTGTCAACATTCATCTCCCAGCTTAGTTGTTTACAAGTCTTTTTCATCACGAGATATCGACACAGTTTCTGAGAGTACCATCTCTGCCTTTAACTTTAAGCATTTAATATGATTCATACCTATAATCTATAGAAAATTATAAACAGCAAATGTGTTAAATTATTTAAACAAATACGAAAATTATAAACAGCAAATGGGTTAAATTATTTAAACAAATACGAAAATTATAAACAACAAATGGGTTAAATTAAAAGCAGAGTTTGAGACAAAGATCTGAAGAAAGGAACCTAAAGGCCAGCACGTGATGAGCGGGAAATGAGGGAATCGGAATTTGAAACAGAGTTTCGGACTTTCAGTTTATAGATGAAACATTTGAACTTTTGATGTATTTGTTCGTGACATTTGGATGGATGGTCAGTTACTTAGTTTATGGATGAAATATTGAAACTTTTGACTTTTGAGGTATTTAGTTGTAAATTTTGGATTATTAGTTCATGGATGTTACTTTGAAATTTTTGATGTATTTATAAATTGTTTAGCAAATTTCGTATTTAATGTGAATGTATGATATATATATATATATATATATAATATAAATTTCATTTCAAAGTTTTTTTAATTAGTTTTCACTTATAAAATCAATTCTCAAACCGGTTATGAAATCAATTCTTAAAGAGTGTAGATTCCAATTCTGGTTATGCAGGTAGGTTCCGATTATTAAAACTCTAGAACCGGAAAATACCCTAAAAAGAGATTTCGTTTTTGTAGAACCATAACCCACCCTCATTAAAGTGGTTTTGGTGCTAGAACCTCTTAAAGAGAGTCGGTTCCTTGCGATTTCAGTTATACCCGAATCCGCTGCATACCTCTAATTTTTACCACATGACCCTATGTGTGTCTATTTTACGGATTTCGATTCCCGAAATTCAATTATAACCAATCATTTATGTGCCGTTCAGAGTTAATAGAATCATACCTAACAACAAAGCAGTCCAGTTTCGAATTTCACCATAAATTCATCTTTTATTAAAAAATTCTGAATTTTGAATAGGCTAATCCTTAATGAGTCTAGTTTTATTAGAATTTTATGGTTTGTCAATCGGAATCATACAACTTTAGTTATAATAAATTCGTACACACTGTTCAAAGGAAACAAATTTTAGACATCTTAGCAAGTCAGCCATATTTCGAATTTTATCATAAATTTATCCTTCATCCAAAAATTCTGATTTTTGCATATGTTGATCCTTATTATGTCTAGTTTACATAAATTTTACGGTTATTAATGGAGGACTATATTTCATTTTATGACTACATTATTATAACCTGGCTAGATTGAACCCTAGATGCAGAACAACAATCTTTCAAAATTTATTGTAAATTCATGTTGATATGAAAAATTATGATTTTTCTATGTTAATTCTTATTATGTCTAACTTTCACAGAATTTTACAGTTCATTACACACTCAACACTTACAAATTCACTGCCCTGTTATTCAATAACATGTAACCACCACAACCATGCATACTTACACACCTTAATGTCACATTTCCCATACCATAACACACCCAAATATCAACCCTAACCACTGCCAAATTCACATCTTCACTGACATGCTTCTAATACCCGTCAAACATCACAAAATCATCATCTTTGCATGCAAAACAATTCATAGCATAAAACTAGGGCAACTTTCTTACCTCTTTGCATGCAAATATGAGCCTCTTGAGTTTGTAGACTTCCTCTCTATACACTTGAATCTCCCGTTTCCCCTTGATTTTTTATCTTAAGTTTTGATCAAACACTACTCCTTTTCCTCTTTAGACTTTCGGCCACTTCTAAGTGATATTTGCTTTCTTGTTTTTTTTATAACTTAATGAAGTAAGCTAGAGTTGTGTAGGTTTTTAATTGGTGAAGAAATTTGGGCTATTTTGACTTAGGTTTTTGTTTTTGTTTGTTTGTTTTTGTTTTTGTTTTTTAAATTTGGGCTTGGAGTATAGAGAATTATCTAAAGAAGTCTTTGGAAAAGTTTTATTTAGCCCCTGCACTTTAACTTAATTATATTTTCATCCCACATCTTTAGGTTAATTTAATTTTTAGCCACTCTATTTTATTAAGTTTTAATTTACACTCTCGTGCTTAGTAAACCCACTTTACTTCTCTAAATTATTAAACCCTGCATGTTAAGAAAATTCCTTATTCTAACTACTTTAATTCGAATTTAGCTTTTACGTCGAACTGCAGCCATTACAATTTATAACAGTTGCAACTATTTGAAGCCAAATTAAAAAGCTGAAGAAATGAGATATGTATAATTGTGTGTAGAGAATATTGGTTCTCTTAACACGATAGCTATAAGTATTGAATATTGGATCTATCAACTAGTTGTTAAAATATCATTCAATAATTGTTATGATATATGATTCAGAACTTGTGACACAAAAATTATCATTCTCTGCTGTCAGAAAAAGGTTACTGTGTACACATTTATAATGGTTCCTTATCTCTACACAATTTTGATAATATTTGGTTAGTTATTTGTCTTAGATAAAAAGTTGTTACATATTTGATAGAACTAGTAATGTCATTGATGTAGAGATAAACAATAAGAAAATAGTCAATAATGTAAATAACTTAGAATAATAGTTTATGAGATTTTATCACTTAAGCATTAGACGATTATCCCGCACAGTAAATGATGGTCTTATTGAGATCTGTCACATCCCGGTATTTCCAAGCATGTGATGGGCAGGAGACGGCTTACCCATCACCCTCACCCCTGATATACACTACTAGCTATACTGAAATGACTGACTCACAACACACAATCATATACACATATACATTGTAAACCTGAAAACTAATCCATTTCATATCACAAATCTGTACACACATGAAAATCCACATACAACTGACATAATACTTGACACATATACATGGCCTTATAGCCTATCCTGGCATCATCTGACACTGACGACTGGTCTAGACTCTGAACTGATGCCCGAGGTGTGTAATGACTGCCGTTGGGTTCTGTCTCCTCCAAGCAATGCCTGAACCTGTAGCCTGCAAAACAAGTGGACAATGTGGTGGTTCATTTCTTTTGAAAGACCCGATGAGTGAATACTGGAGGTCCAATAAAATAATATGAAATGAAATATATGAATAAACCGAAGCATAGTATAAGAGAGTGTTAAAATACCGAACCACGAAAACATAAATAAAAAGCTGAGAATCCAAGAAGGTAACTGAAATTTGGATACATGATATAAAGATCTGGAACTTAATCTAACTGAACTGGGTACATGACTGAACCTAACTTTACTATTTTGAGTTATTTCCCTTAACCTGACCTAGAGCTATTATAGACTAAATGATATGCTTTCTGGCTATAACCAACCAGCCATACTCGTGGCAAAAGCCATCCCAAACCCGTGTTGGCTTGGTTCTAATCTAGCCCGTGCATGAATCATGAAATCTAGGATTGATTACATAAACCACAACCTACGAACTTGAAACTATCATGAGCTAAAATGCTATAAGTTGACTCGAATCTGAATGAACTGAATCAACATTCTACAGGAGCTAGTCATGACTATCGTGAAACATAACATGCATAGCTGAAGTTATAATGTAACATGACATGGATGCATTACCCTTAAAAATATAATTAATTATGAAAGCATGAAATTCATATCCGAAAATCTGTATTAAAATCAACAATGATGAAAAAATTTCTTATGAACTCATAAAATTATAAAATTGGTTGATTCTCAAAAATCTATGTGGAAATCTTGATGTGAAAATCTGAAATCTCAAGTAACTGGAAAATTTGTAGAAAACTTGAACTCATGAAAACATAAACTAGGTTCATTATAAAAAATATGTGTGGAAATCATGGTGTGAAAATCTGATATCTCAAGTAATTGGAGAATCTGTAGAAAACCTGACGCATAGAGGCGTTACATATCGATGTCCCCTCAATACGCCTAAATTACTGTCTTAGGGCGTTACGTATCACCGTCCCCAAGTCACTAAACTAGAGTCAGAGGCGCTAATCAATACTGTCATCCTGACCCTGAAACTAGGATCTAAGGGCGTCATGTAGCACCGTCCCTCTAGTCCTGAAACTACATGTGCACATGTCTGATGTATCCGTCAATTCCAATGATTCGTTAATTCCAAAAATAAAAGATAAATCATGTCATAATTTTGAAAAATAAAAGATAAATCAAATGTATGATGTTGATAGTGTCATGAATCGTGCTAACCCAAGAATCTCACATGATTCTTTTGTTGCGGCCATAGTCTCAAGCACTGATCACACATATCAACCCGCGAACTGGAATACTACTCTTATAAGAAATATTATCCGAGAGAGTGGCGATTTTCTGTTGTATCTTTACAAACTTCATGTGTTTCAACAAATGAACCAATCATACCCTTATGACCAGATATTTTGAACCGGGGAAGGAGAATGTCAAAGTCATTTGATCCACAAATAAGATTGTAAAGACCTCAAGTCTAAGGACTAGTCATACAATCGATACATGAAAGTTCTCACAGACACATGGGATAACACTCCATGTGAAAACTTTCGGCGGTCAGTTCGATGGACACGAGCAACTCATGCATCCATGTGATACACCAAACGGAAGGATCTCCGCTAGTAGCCTATAAGATCGGCTACCCCACTTAAGGGCGTATCATATCATCATGCTAGTCTCTCCGCTTTGTGAACGCCCAGATTATTCCCAAAACTATGACTAGGAACGTTTGAGAGTAATGATTCTCATAAGGCATATCCCTAACAATCTCCCACTTGCACTATAGCCAACTTGTATGAATCTGGACACCATACTCTCGGGTGTGCCTATCATGCTTTTGTTGAGTCAGCCCTTTAGTCATAGAATATGCAAGATTATCTTCTGTGAGTATTTTCTCTATAATAACTTCTTTTCTCTCAACAATCTCCCTGATGAGATGAAATCGCCTGAGTACATGCTTGGATTTCTGGTGGGACCTTGGTTCCTTTGATTGAGCAATGGCGCCCGTGTTGTCACAGTATATTGTGACGCCATTCTTTATCGCGGGAATCACTTCCAGCTCCGTGATGAACTTCTTTATCATGACTGCTTCTTTAGCAGCCTCAGATGCTGCAATATACTCGGCTTCAGTGGTGGAGTCTGCTGTAGTTGACTGCTTTGAGCTTTTCCAATTGACAGCACCACCATTCAAAGTAAACAGATATCCTGTTTGTGATCTGCAGTCATCCCTATCGGTCTGAAAGCTCGCATAACAGAAACCAATGACTTTCATCTCAAAATAATCTCCGTATGTCAAAAAAACATCCTTAGTTCTTCTCAGATACTTGAGGATTGTTTTGACAGCTGCCCAGTGTTGCTCACCAGGATTTGCCTGATACCTGCTCGTTATGCTAAGAGCATAAGAGACATCAGGTCTTGTACATAGCATGGCGTACATGATCAATCCTATTGCTGAAACATGAAGGGATCCTACTCATACGCTCTCTATTTGAAGGAGTATGTGGACATTCCTCCTTAGATAATTTGATTCTATGACAAGTAGGTAAATTACCTCTTTTGGAATCTTCTATTTTGAATCTTTTCAAAACTTTATCTATGTACATAGATTGAGAAAGTCCTAACAACCTCTTAGATCTATTACGGTAGATCTTAATACCGAGGATGTAGGCTGCTTCTCCCAAATCTTTCATGGAGAAATTCTGAGATAACCATTGCTTGGCGGCTTGCATCATGGGAATATCATTCCCGATGATTAATATGTCATCGACATATAATACAAGAAATACAACAGCACTCCCACTACTTTTCCTGTAAACACAAGGCTCGTCTACATTTTTGATGAAGTCAAATTCTTTGATTGTCTCATCAAATCGTATATTCCAACTTCTGGAGGCTTGATTGAGCTCATAAATGGATCATTTAAGCTTGCATACTTTATTATGATCATCCTTAGATGCAAACCCCTCATGTTGTGTCATATAGACTTCCTCTACGAGGTTCCCATTAAGGAAAGCTATTTTGACATCCATCTGCCAAATCTCATAATCAAAGTATGCAGCTAGTGCCAGTAAAATTCGAATGGACTTTATCATTGCAACAGACGAGAAGATTTCGTCATAGTCAATTCCTTGGATTTGTCTATAACCTTTCGCCACCAACCTAGCCTTATAGGTTTGGATGTTGCCTTCTGCATCAGTTTTACGCTTGTAAATCCACTTGCAGCCTATGGGTTTTATCCCTTCAGGTGCATCCACCAAGTTCCAGACTTGATTCTGATACATATAGTCTATTTCAGATTTCATGGCCTCAAGCCACTTGACTGAATCAATGTCACGCATTGCTTCATCATAACTGGTGGGATCATCATTATCAATGACCTGATCATGTTCCTCATCAATATGGAAACCATATCTTTCAGTCTAATGTCTTTCCTTACAAGACCTTATGAGTTCATAACGTTGTGGTTGTTCCGTCGTTGCCCTTTTGAGGGGCCTGGGGTTTAGTTCTATGTTAGTTTGTTCTTCTCGTACCTCATCGAGGTCAAGTATACTCCCACTAAATTTCTTGAGAAGGAATTCATTCTCTAGAAATTTAGCATTTCGTGAGACAAATGTTCTTTGTTCATTTGGGACGTAGAACACGTATGCTCTTAAGTTCAAGGCATATCCTACAAACTTAAATTTAACTGCCCTATCATCCAATTTTTTAGTTTGTGTGAGCTTGGCATATGTGTCACATCCCCAAACTTTTAGATAACTAAGACTAGGATGTTTCCCAGACCATAACTCATATGGTGTTTGACTAACAGTCTTGGAAGGAACTTGGTTTAGTAGTAGTGTTGCAGTTTCTAAAGCAAGACCCCAAAATGAAAGAGGTAGATCCGTGCCTGTCATCATCGATCGAACCATATCTAATAATGTCCGATTTCTCCTTTCGAAGACCCCATTATGCCGTGGAGTTCCTGGAGGAGTCCACTGGGAAACAATGCCATTTTCTCTCAAGTAATCTTGAAATTCGTTGCTTAAGTACTCACCACCTCGGTCAGACCTTAGTGACTTAATACTTTTATTAAGCTGGTTTCTACTTCAGCCTTGAAGTCTTTGAATTTCTCAAAGGCTTCAGATTATACCGCATAAGGTACACATACCCATATCACGAATGATCATCGATAAAGGTAATGAAGTAGGAGAATCCACCTCTAGCGGTGACTAACATTGGTCCGCATACATCAGAGTGTATGATTCTAATGTCTCCGCTGCACGCTGTCCTTTACCTTTGAAGGGTAATTTGGTCATTTTACCAAGTAAACAAGACTCACAAGTTCCATAAGGTTTATATTGAAGGGTTTGAAATACCCATCCTTATGTAGCTTAGTTAATCTTGTTTCATTGATATGACCTAACGACTGTGCCATAGAAGTGATTCATTGAGATTATTCGAGTTAATGTTGTATATATTAGAGGTTGAACATTCTTTGTTAGTTTGTAAGACAGAGATACCATTATTCAAAATACCATCTCCATATTTTATTTCATTGAAATAAATAGAACATTCATTACAACTTATTAGGCATGAAAAGCCTTTATTATATAAATAAGAAATTGAAATGATGTTCTTTACTAGAGAAGGTACATAAACACAATCTTCTAAGTCTAAAACTAAACCATTCGGCAAAACTAATGAATAAGTCCCCACGCACAATGCAACCGATTTTGCTCCATTACCCATGCGAAAGTCAACCTCCCCATGACGGAGTCTCCTACTATTTCTTAGGCCCTGCACATTGTTACACAAGTGAGTCCCACAACCGGTGTCAAACACCCAAGTAGAAGGTTCAGAGTTTTGAGAATATAGTTCAATCATATACAACATACCTGAAGCATTGGGCTTCTTGGCCTATTGGGCTTCCCTAGCTTCCTTGGCTTTCAATGATATACAGTCTTTCTTCCAATGACAATTCTTTCCATAAAAGAAACATTTCCCCTTTCCCTTTTTCTTCTACACCTTACCATTGGGCTTTAGGTGATCTAGAGCCTTGGCATTGGCCTTATTTTTCTTTGGGCCTCGTGGCTTCAGGTCCGTACCCGTAAGCATGATGGAGGTTTAAGCTCCGGTTTCAAGTCCTTCTCTGCTTGCTTTATCAGATTGTGCAATTCTGCTAAAGTAGCCTTTTTATCAGACAGATGAAACTGCATAATAAAGTTATAGAATTCTTTTGGTAAGGACTGAAGAATTAGATCGTGACCTATCTCATGATCAATGATGAACCCGAGGTTGGCCAAGTTTTCAATGTGGCCAATCATCTTAAGCACATGTCCACTAACAGATCATTCCTTATACCTTGTTTGGAATAAGGCACATGACACTTGGAATCTCACAGTATGAACGAAAGTTGCATACAACTCTTTCAAGTGAAATATGGTGTTTGAGCATCCATATCTTCGTGAGCTTTCTGAAGTTCGTCCGACATAGATCCAATCATTATGCAAACTGCTTGCTCATCATCATCGACGTGTTTTTTCCAAGCATCAAATGTATCTTGGTCAGTATCTTATGCGGGTTCAGGGGGAAATGGTCTTTCAAGAACATAGAAAATCTTTTCTTGTCGTAAGATAATTTTAAGGTTCTAAACTAGTCATTGTAGTTGTCCCCTTTGAGCTTATGCTCATTAAGGATGGAACGAAGTGATACTCTGTTTTCCATTTGAATGTTTGTGAAATATTTTAACCCACATGTTAAGAGAAAATGTTAAAATTCGTAATATGTTTTCATTAATGTTTCGTAATAACATGGGCTTTTAATATTATGAAGTTGCTCCCACTCAATTATTTTAAAATTTTAAGCAAATCGTATCAACCCCAATATGATGGATTTCTTGTGGGCAAGGATCCCATTATCATCATTTCATAACTCCGACTAGGGCCGGTCGTTATAAAATATGATAATTAGGTAGGTTCCCAACCAAGTTATGATATAAAGCACAATTCCTTGATCATTGGGTTGGGCAATCAAACATGCCATAACTTATGCTAGTCCTTGGGGACACCCAATCTTTGCCACTAAGTTATAAGACCACGCCTAAGGGTCGCTGTGTCTTATGACTCATAAAAGTCAAACCATTGTCAATAGTATGATTTTAGGGACAAATTGGTATTGGTCAGTCTGGTAAAGCCTAGTCATGCCAATACGGTTTAAGCCCTTTGGGTCTATACTTTACAATGGAAGGCAAATTTTAGACTTAAATTATTATTGAGGATTTTAGTAAGTTTAAGTGAATAACTGTCAATTGGATTCCTCCATTGAAAATTCCCTAGAGGGAGGGTGGAGCGAACTCTCTTAAATACCCTTACCTCTTAGGCTCTTATTGCCTTGGTGACAGGAATAAACAATAGATCCTCCAAATTAGTCCAACACTTTAAATATGCTTTAAGGTAAGCTTTGAGTAAATGGTTATCTAGATGTCTACACAGCTTTTCCTTTTGGCTATAAAAAGGTAGTGAGTGAAGGAAGACACCAAATCATTATCTAACTCTAGTAATACCTTTGGTTAAATTAACTTTAGTTTGGAAAGTTTTATTAACCCTTTGGTCCCAACCCACTTGTATATTTTATAATGTCTTTTATTATAAACAAATGATTTATATTTATTAGCTTTAAAGATAATAAATCTCTAAGTTCATCACGGAATAATTACTTAGCTAAGGGATAAGCAATACACTCTCTATTTCTTAGAAAGTCTCTAGATGCTTGAACCCTAAAATAATCATGCCAATTCTAATCATACATAGAATCATCAAGCATATGAGTTTTAATATGCTGGAATTATTTTAGGCATTAAATAACTTTGATTAATATTTAATTATGATATTGCATTTTATTTTATTCAAATAAATTTACTATTCACATTTTTCTGTAGACGCGTGAACTTTAAATGTAATTTCACAATTCAAATCTTAACCAAATCATGCAAAACTTGTGCCTAAAATTAATTCAGGGTGTTAGCTTTCCAACGAACTTTTAAACACCTAATTTCGAGTTCAAATGAGAGAGAACTAATCAAAACAAAAACGGCGCGCTGATACCACTGTTGGGAAGCGACCACGAGTGCGCAGCGGAAAATAAAAATTATTATGCCACTTTCCCTTTGCCCAAGACCCATTTATTTTGATTATTCTACAAGCCTAGGCATGTTACTATATATTCTAAGAATAAAACTCAAAAACATGCAAAGAACATAAACCTAAACATGCTAACTATCATAAGAACTCTAATTAAAATAAAGAAAGAAAAAGACTTACTTGAATCGAAGACTCCTCCAGTCCTCCCTCTGATCTACAAGCTTCTCTCGAACTCAGCAAGCTCTTCCACGTTCCAAAGAGCCACCCAAGTGTGTGGCCTCCAAAGATTCACACACCAAAGCCAAATATTACAAATACATGTACATATAGTGTTGTAATGATTCTCATAAGGCGTGGAAGCCATCGTCTTATTACTCCAAGGGCTTTATTATAGTGTTGATGATTCATATAATTTATGTAAGACACATATAATAAAGATTTCCATTTTATTAATTAATGAAAATATTACAAATACATGTACATATAGCCCATCCACAATTTGGGTATAGGGCATATCCCTAACAAAATGAACTTAGAAAGAGAGTGTCCACTCACTGGTTTTAAGATCTGGTTGTTATTACTTTACTTTGTCAAAGAATGATGCAGTTTCTGCGATGATCTATAATTGAGAAACTCAATTAGAATTTAAGATATGAGATATGTTTCAAAGTTAGATTAATTTTCTTAATTCTACCAATCCATCAACACCACAGTACACGTTATGCTATTGACTTATCAAATTGCACATATATGCCTTAATATGAAACCCTTATGGTAGTCCTTAACCTTCTGGATTGGAAACTGGAAAATAATTAAAATTTTCCTTTATCGTGTTGCAACACCAAGTCTTACGCGTCACGACGCACACTTGTTCAGACCTGAGGCAGAACCTCTGCTCATTACGCGTCGTGAAGCAAGGCCTTGGGCGTCGCGACGCTCATAATTTTAAAAACATTCCTGTGATAATTTCCAGTGCGCGTCACGATGCTGGGCTTGTAGTGTCGCGACGCTAGGCCAAATTCAGGGCCTAACACCAACTCCTTATCCCTAGTTTGCTCCAAAACACTACCCACGCTTTCATACTACAATTCTTACTCAACAATTCATTAAACTTCAATGTAAACACTTGCTAATCCAACACTCATTAACCCATCTTAACTCTTTAATTTCATATCCCAATTAACTCTAAACTTAGGGTCTCAAGTAATTGGTATTTTCTTACAAGCAATTCCCATATTCATTATGCCACTAAAAGTAATTCCTAGCATATTTCTATCATCAACATGGTATTCTACCGTAAAAAATCCTTAATCTAAATTTGGGTTAGGGGCTTTTACCTTATTTCATTGATTTTCTTTATCCTTTAAGTCTTCCATGGTGGCTTTTCTTCTTTCTAGCTTGTATTGGGAATATTTTAGTCTAATTCTCTTTCTTTCCTTCTTTCTTCTTCTTTTTCTTCTTTTTCTTTTTTTTTCTTCTTCTCTCCCTCACGTTTCTCTCCCTCTTTTTTCTCTTAAGATTTTTAGGGATGAATGAATAATATCTCCCTTTTATATTAGGGGCTAATTATAATTGGTGTTTCTTAAAGAAATGTGTAGAAAGTTTTAGAAATTTAGAGATTTCTCTAGATAGGTGCACGAGCACTATTCATATGAAATTAAAGTTGCATTTATGGCCTGTTTCTGTTTTGAACTTGGAAAAATATTCATCGTGGAATTTATAGGTTTCGCTCTTAAATTTCCGATGATATAAAATTCATAAAAATTGGAGTTTATATGAGAAAGCTATAGCCTAAATACTATGGGCTGTCCGGAGTGGAACATTATACAGTTTCGTATCGGAATTTCGAGGAATTTACTGATTGTCCCCAAAGTCATTTTATGAGTGTATATGTGTTCAAAAATAATTTATATTATGTGACACTCGTCCCATGATGTAACATTAGTCAGGATTTTCGGTCATTACATCAGGACATTAGTTGTAAACCCCCATACGCAAAAATATTATAAACTAGATTTATGACCTCTCCACAACTCTAAGGGTATCTTAGTAACAAACTTAGATTGAACTACATTAAGGATATATAGTACTGTTTCTAATGCATATCCCTATAATGAACTAGGTAATGAACTGTCACTAAAAATTGATCTTATCATGTCAAGTATGATTTGATTTCTCATTTCTATAACACCATTCTGTTGTGGTGTCTGTTGGATAATATGACCCATAGCGTCACTATTTGTACAGATCATAGTGATGTTTCACAAATTAACTATGTGACAAGGAAATTGCACTCTCATCATTGTGATTAGATCACCTTAGATATATAAATGAAGAGAGGTCCATATGATTAGTTCCTGGATTGAGATGATATGAGACAGTATCAGTCCACGAAGGATTAATCATTAAATATCCCTAGTCGTAGTATTATCGAGACTGGACATCGATAATGCGGAATAGGCTAGTATTGCACTTGTGCACGTTGTGAGGGCACAACCGCATAGTTCTCATATATTTGGGTATTGGATACTCATGCAAGTGCGATAGGAGGTTGTGTTTCACCGATGGTACGGGAAATAGCTTCGCTCTGGATAGACCCCTCGGAATCCCATTGGTATTATGACTATGTGTCTATGGGAATCCGACATCAGGGTAGGTGTATTTGGTCTTAACCTGAGACTTACACCGCTAATGCTTACGACAATCAATATACTTTAGTTGAGGTCGTCTAGAGGACTCTAACCGGTTCTGTGTACGCCGAAGCTGAGTATATTGAGAATCGTAGAGTATTGGGTGTGATGATCAAGACGGAAGTATCACTCCAGTCATAGTGGAGATGATGTCACGCAGGATACGGTATTAGTACTCTGAGGTGCTGCAGCCATCGGGATATTATGACAAGGTCATGTATATCCGATTATAGAGACTAGTTACCAGACATCCGACATGTGCTTCGTACGGGGCAGACACTTATCCAGCCCCAGGCCTAGCACGTGACTATCCGATACTGGGCCGATATGCACGATACTTGGTATACTACGCATGATATAGATCCTTATATATTCCTGTAAGAATATTTCCGGAGAATTGGGTAGGCATGGCGTTTTGCTAGAAGCTAACCTTGTCTTGTAAATCGGTAGGACGTGGTACTTGGTACGTACGTGTTC
>SKCR01031604.1:0-32301 GCA_019454045.1 Zanthoxylum bungeanum | reverse complement strand
ATCAAATCCATTATTAATTGTTCCACTAATCTCTTATCATGTTTGGTGATGATTTGATAATTTTTATTATTTATTTTTTGCTTTGAAAATGATTGAAAGTGACTTTAATAATTACACACACACACTTCTGTATGGTTCATCAATTTCGGGCATGAAATCTTCAGATTTCGAAATTATTTTGTCTTTCAAAGTTGTAGATCATTGAGTCTTCTTTAATTTGGAACTTGAATCAGCTCAATCCGATATCTGAGTAAAACGTTATGCCCAAAATACGACCGATGCGCAAAACTGGAATTTCCAAAACTGCACTTCGTCAAAACGCCCTTTCAAGTTTCCCAATCTCCAAAATTAAAATATCAAGTCCAATAATTGCCCTTATTTGACCCATATTTCGTCCTAAATGATTTCATTAGTCCCAATATTATTTTATCTGTAAAATAAACTAAACACATCAAAACGTTCATCAAACCCGAGAAACTAAACAAAATATTAAGTAAAAGGGGCGGTAAATATTGATATATTTTCCGCTCATCAATTACTAGTATCTAACAAGTTGTTTAATTGATTTGAAATGGCGACGATTCTAAATTTAAAGACAAGTAAATAAAATTGTTCGAAAGTAGATTTGAAAAATTCAATATTAAAAACTATCTAGGGTTGTGATTTCTTTTAATATCATTTTAAAGATGAAGTGGTAATCTTATAGTTGGGTAAAAATTGATTTATTAACCTAAAACACTAATTATGTAAAAGCCTCTTCCGATGGTCAATTACAAATACCTAGTATAATCCAATTGAACCATATGTCTATGTCAACCAAATTACCTAGATTCATTAAGATTAAGTTCCAATTATGGCTACCCCCGCCCGACAGGTATATTCCTATCCTGTAAGGAAATCAATTAAAGGGTTATCTATCCTCAAGGAAGATCGTGGGCTATTGAGTCTGAGGTCTTAAACTTAAAAACCCTATGTCTAGTTCATTTTAAGTTTACCTAGTCAATTTAATTAATGGCCAGTTAATTAAAAAGTATTAAGATTAAGACTCAATAAATAAATCTTTATATTACCCAAACTATAATCTAACCCCTTATAACCTGTGATATTGAAATTCATCACAACCCTAGATACTAATTTCGTTACGACACATAGCTAGGGCTGGTAAAATAAAAGACATAAATGCTGAAAAGTAATTGCGGTAAAGTAAATACTGAAAGGTAAATTACAATAAAGTAAATGCTAAGGTAAAAGGAATTACTTTTACTACTACTAATTTAGATATCTCTCATAAAATAATATATAAACTTGTGATAATATTACCAATCGACCAATCTGGCGGTATCCTGATTAAGTCAAATTAAGTCCAACCAGCCATTAAGGTGGCATATTTGTCCGTAACCAGCCATAAAGGCGGAACCAAAATAAACCAGCCATAAAGGCGGAACCAAAATTAAATTACCACCGACCAATCTGGCGGTATCCTTGATTAGTCAGGTTTAAACCAGATTAAAATTAAATTACCAACCGACAATATAGCGGTATCATTTTTAAGTCAAATTTTAAATAGTGAATATATTATTTTTAAGGGAGATTAATCTAAATAGCAATAGTAGAAGAATTACCTTTCACCCTAGCTGGGGAAGTTACCTCCTCATGATGAATAGTAAAAACTGTAAAAAGTAAGAAAGTAAATTACTATTATTACAAAACGTAATTAAAATTATTACAAAACTAAAAACTAAAAATTAAAACGAACATAGAGAGAGAAGAACTCCCTATTTACATCAAAGAAATGAGAGAGAATGGTACAAAAAATCTGAAATCACGAGCTCAATTTATAGGCGCGGATAAGCTTCGGGCGTCGCGACGCTATAGCCTTTGGCGTCGCGACGCTGGAACAGTGAGTCGTGGCATGTTCTCGGCTTGACACGTGGCGATTCGGATAAGAGGATAAGACGACACGTGGCGAGGCGGCTAAGAGCTCAATTATTATGCTGATGTGGCGATGACGTGGCAAGGCGGCTGAGATCAATTGTCGGCACCGTAGGATTGCGACACGTGTCACGGCGTGATTGGCTGATGATGACGTGGCATGTTGACTCGGTTGACCTGCTGACGTGGATTATGACGTGGCAAGACGCGTGGAAGAGTTGACTTGTTGACCGGGCGACGTGGAGAAACGTAGGATGACACATGGCACACGTGGAAATAGTAATTGTCGGCACCGTAGGATGATGACACGTGGCACGGCGCACATTAGCATATCGGTTGTGATGGTGACACGTGTCACGGCGCATGTTAGCAAAGTCAAACTTCTCAAATTCTGACCCATTGACCCGGCGCACGTTAGCGGCTCTGGTGCACGTTAGACGTCGCGACGCCAATGGCTTGTGCGTCGCGACGCGCCAAAATTACCGAAATGCCCTTTTTTCCAATTTTTCCTGTTTTGCCCCAAATCACCTCCAGAATGTCCTGAAACTTTATTCATCTACAAAATAACACAAAACACATCAAAATATTCACAAGACTCAAGAAACTATACAAAATATTAGGTTAAATGAGTGAGAAATAGTGATAGATTTACCACTCATCAGATGCATCCCAGGGTCGAGGCCCCTTTGTCGGTTGCAGTTATTGGGATACGTCCCAGGGTCGTGGACCCACTGCATCAGTTTGGGGATGCGTCCCCGGGCCGAGGCCTATTTTGTCAGCGGTATTGGGATGCGTCCCAGGGTCGAGGCCCCCGTTGTCGATTGTAGTTATCGGGATGCGTCCAGGGTCGTGGACCCACTGCATCATATTTTGGGGATGCGTCCCCGGGCCGAGGCCCATTTTGCCAGCGGTATTGGGATGCGTCCCAGGGTCGAGGCCCCCGTTGTCGGTTGCAGTTATTGGGATGCGTCCCAGGGTCGTGGGCCCACTGCATCAGTTTGGGGATGCGTCCCCGGGCCGAGGCCCATTTTATCAGCGGTATTGGGATGTGTCCCAGGGTCGAGGCCCCAGTTTGGTGTTGACTGCTGTATTAGCTCCACTTTCATAAATTCCTGCAATTCTTTGGATCCTGCTCCTTTCTGTTGGCCACAAAGAATTGTTGTTGGCCATTTCTTCAATTAGTTCCCAGGCTTGATCTTCTCCTTTTGCCATTAAAGTTCCTCCAGCAGCAGCATCTATTGTGGTTATCATTATTCCAGAAAGTCCATTATAGAATGTTTGGACTTGAAGCCATTTTGGAATCTCATGGTGTGGACATTTCAGGAGTAAATCTTTGTACCTTTCCCAAGCTTCGTAGAGAGTTTCTGAGTCTTGTTGCACAAAGGATGTGATGTCATTCCTCAGCTTTCCAGTTCTGGCCGGTGGAAAGTATTTTGCAAGAAATTTGGTGGCTAAAGTGTTCCATGTTGTGATAGAACCTGCTGGTAATGAATGTAGCCAAGCTTTAGCTCTGTCCTTCACGGAATATGGGAAAACACGCAGTCTCATTGCTTCTTCAGCTTCTCGGTTGTAATTGAAAGTGCCGCAAACTTTCAGGAAGTTGCTGATGTGGGCATTAGGATCTTCAGTTGCATTCCCCCCAAATTGAACTGACTGCTGAATCATTTGAATGCATGTTTTGATGTCTCATGCATTTGCTGGTAAGGGAGGGAGTACATGCAAGAAATGAGTATGTCAATCACCACCAAATGGTTCTGTCTCGAATAGGAATTGGTGGTGCAACCTCCAAAGGTTCAGGTCCATGTTGACTAAAGCTTCTTGGCTTTCTCGCCTTTCCTTCTCAACTGTCTGATGGTTCTTTCAATTTCTGGGTCAAGCGGTCGAAGTTCAAAGCTTCTGGTTCGTCTCATGAAGTTTCTGAGAACCTGAAACACAAGAAAACAAATAATAAGTAAAAAGAAATTAGATACAAGTAAAGATATCTAACCCCTAAACTAATATAAAAGATAAATAACTCCCCGGCAACGGCGCCAAAAACTTGACCGGCATAACACACACGTATAACGCAAGCGTACGTATCGTTCAAATAGTATAAAAGTATCGATCCACGAGGACTTAATACCTAAGCTATTAATTTTATGAGGTTAAATGATTACTGACCGGCTTAAACACACACGTATAACGCAAGCGCACGTATCGTTCAAGTAGTATAAAAATATCGATCCCACGAGGACTTATATCTAATCTATTAATTTTATGAGTCAAATTATTACAAGTATCTAACAGATTGTTTGATTGATTTGAAATGGTGACGATTCTAAATTTAAAAACAAGTAAATAACATTGTTCGAAAGTAGATTTTAAGAAAATTTAATATTAAAAACTATCTAGGGTTGTGATTTCTTCCAATATCATTTTAAAGATGAAGTGGTTATCTTAAAGTTGGGTAATATATTGATTTATTAACCTGGAACACTAAATTATGTGTAAGCCTCTGTCGATGGTCAGACACAAATCCCAGTTTAACCCAATTGAACCATATGTCTATGTCAACCAAATTATCTGGATTCATTAAGTTTAAGTTCCAATTATGGCTACCCCCGCCCGACATGTATATTCCTATCCTGTAAGGAAATCTATTAAAGGGTTATCTATCCTCAAGGAAGATCGTGGGCTATTAAGTCTAAGGTCTTAAACCTAAAATCCCTATGTCTAGTTCATTTTAGATTTACCAGTTCAATTTTATTAATGGCCAGTTAATAAAAAGCATTAGGTTTAAGACTCAATAAATAAACCTTTATATTACCCAAACTATAATTTAACCCCTTATAAACCGGTGATATTGGATTTCATCACAACCCCAGATAACTGGCTTAGTTACGACACATATTTACAGGTAGTAAAAACTTAAATAAAATAAAAGACATAAAGTAAAATACTAAAAATTAAATACTGAAAAGTAAAATGCTGAAAGTAAATGCTGAAATTAAATACTGAAAATTAAATGCTGAAAAGTAATAAAGTAAAAGTACAATAAAAGAAAATGCTGAGGTAAAAGGATCCGCTTTTATTACTTCTATTTTAGATATCTCCCTTAATATAATATATTAACTTTGCATGATAATTACCAACCAGCCATATAGGCGGTATCCAGATTAAGTCAAATTAATAATTAATTACCAACCGACCAATCAGGCGGTATCCAGTTTAGTCAGGTTAAAACCAATTTAAATAATTACCAACCGACCAATATGGCGGTATCCTCGTTAAGTCAGGTTTTAACTAGTTTATATATATAATTAAGGGAGATTAATCTAAATATTAGTCATAAAAGTTTTACCTTTTACCCCAGCAAAGGGGAGTTACCTCCTCATTACTGAAAAGTAAAAATTGAAAATTAAAGAAAGAAAAGTACTGTGCGTAAAAGTAAATTGCGGAAAGTAAAAACTGAAAAGTAAAGAAAAGAAAGTGCGAAAATGAAAATTAATTACTGAAAGCTATAATATAACAAACAAGATACAATCTTCTTAGTATTCTTAAGGAATTCCTTAGAAGAAAGTATGAATTTTACAAATGAAATGGCTTGGTATTTATAGGCAAAATTTTGCCACCATCAAATCATCCACCAAATCAATTATTAATTGCTCCACTAATTGCTCCATCAAATCCATTATTAATTGTTCCACTAATCTCTTATCATGTTTGGTGATGATTTGATAATTTTTATTATTTATTTTTTGCTTTGAAAATGATTGAAAGTGACTTTAATAATTACACACTACACACTTCTGGATGGTTCATCAATTTCGGGCATGAAATCTTAAGAATTCGAAATTATTTTGTCTTTCAAAGTTGTAGATCATTGAGTTTTCTTTAATTTGGAACTTGAATCAGCTCAATCCGATATCTGAGTAAAACGTTATGCCCAAAATACGACAGATGCGCAAAACTGGAATTTCCAAAACTGCACTTCGTCAAAACGCCCTTTCAAGTTTCCAATCTCCAAAATTAAAATATCAAGTCCAATAATTGCCCTTATTTGACCCATATTTCGTCCTAAATGATTTCATTAAGTCCCAATATTATTTTATCTGTAAAATAAACTAAAACACATCAAAACGTTCATCAAACCCGAGAAACTAAACAAAATATTAAGTAAAAGGGGCGGTAAATATTGATATATTTTCCGCTCATCAATTACTAGTATCTAACAAGTTGTTTAATTGATTTGAAATGGCGACGATTCTAAATTTAAAGACAAGTAAATAAAATTGTTCGAAAGTAGATTTTGAGAAAATTCAATATTAAAAACTATCTAGGGTTGTGATTTCTTTTAATATCATTTTAAAGATGAAGTGGTAATCTTATAGTTGGGTAAAATATTGATTTATTAACCTAGAACACTAAATTATGTAAAAGCCTCTTCCGATGGTCAATTACAAATACCTAGTATAATCCAATTGAACCATATGTCTATGTCAACCAAATTACCTAGATTCATTAAGATTAAGTTCCAATTATGGCTACCCCCGCCCGACAGGTATATTCCTATCCTGTAAGGAAATCAATTAAAGGGTTATCTATCCTCAAGGAAGATCGTGGGCTATTGAGTCTGAGGTCTTAAACTTAAAAACCCTATGTCTAGTTCATTTTAAGTTTACCTAGTCAATTTAATTAATGGCCAGTTAATTAAAAAGTATTAAGATTAAGACTCAATAAATAAATCTTTATATTACCCAAACTATAATCTAACCCCTTATAAACCTGTGATATTGAAATTCATCACAACCCTAGATACTAATTTAGTTACGACACATAGCTAGGGCTGGTAAAATAAAAGACATAAAATGCTGAAAAGTAATTGCGGTAAAGTAAATACTGAAAGGTAAATTACAATAAAGTAAATGCTAAGGTAAAAGGAATTACTTTTACTACTACTAATTTAGATATCTCCCATAAAATAATATATAAACTTGTGATAATATTACCAACCGACCAATCTGGCGGTATCCTGATTAAGTCAAATTAAGTCCAACCAGCCATTAAGGTGGTAATATTTGTCCGTAACCAGCCATAAAGGCGGAACCAAAATAAACCAGCCATAAAGGCGGAACCAAAATTAAATTACCAACCGACCAATCTGGCGGTATCCTTGATTAGTCAGGTTTAAACCAGATTAAAATTAAATTACCAACCGACCAATATAGCGGTATCATTTTTAAGTCAAATTTTAAATAGTGAATATATTATTTTTAAGGGAGATTAATCTAAATAGCAATAGTAAAAGAATTACCTTTCACCATAGCTGGGGAAGTTACCTCCTCATGATGAATAGTAAAAACTGTAAAAAGTAAGAAAGTAAATTACTATTATTACAAAACGTAATTAAAATTATTAAAACTAAAAACTAAAAATTAAAACGAAACTTAGAGAGAGAAGAACTCCCTATTTACATCAAAGAAATGGGAGAGAATGGTACAAAAAAATCTGAAATCTCGAGCTCAATTTATAGGCGCGGATAAGCTTCGGGCGTCGCGACGCTATAGCCTTTGGCGTCGCGACGCTCGAACAGTGAGTCGTGGGATGTTCTCGGCTTGACACGTGGCGATTCGGATAAGAGGATAAGGCGACACGTGGCGAGGCGGCTAAGAGCTCAATTATTATGCTGATGTGGCGATGACGTGGCAAGGCGGCTGAGATCAATTGTCGGCACCGTAGGATTGCGACACGTGTCACGGCGTGATTGGCTGATGATGACGTGGCATGTTGACTCGGTTGACCTGCTGACGTGGATTATGACGTGGCAAGACGAGTGGAAGAGTTGACCGGGCGACGTGGTGACACGTAGGATGACACATGGCACACGTGGAAATAGTAATTGTCGGCGTCGTAGGATGATGACACGTGGCACGGCGCACATTAGCATATCGGCTGTGATGGTGACACGTGTCACGGCGCATGTTAGCAAAGTCAAACTTCTCAAATTCTGACCTGTTGACCCGGCGCACGTTAGCAGCTCTGGTGCACGTTAGACCTCGCGACGCCAATGGCTTGCGTGTCGCGACGCGCCAAAATTACCGAAATGCCCTTTTTTCCAATTTTTCCTGTTTTGCCCCAAATCACCTCCAAAATGTCCTGAAACTTTATTCATCTACAAAATAACACAAAACACATCAAAATATTCACAAGACTCAAGAAACTATACAAAATATTAGGTTAAATGAGTGAGAAATAGTGATAGATTTACCACTCATCAGATGCATCCCAGGGTCGAGGCCCCCGTTGTCGGTTGCAGTTATTGGGATACGTCCCAGGGTCGTGGACCCACTGCATCAGTTTGGGGATGTGTCCCCGGGCCGAGGCCTATTTTGTCAGCGGTATTGGGATGCGTCCCAGGGTCGAGGCCCCCGTTGTCGATTGTAGTTATCGGGATGCGTCCCAGGGTCGTGGACCCACTGCATCATATTTTGGGGATGCGTCCCCGGGCCGAGGCCCATTTTGCCAGCGGTATTGGGATGCGTCCCAGGGTCGAGGCCCCCGTTGTCGGTTGCAGTTATTGGGATGCGTCCCAGGGTCGTGGGCCCACTGCATCAGTTTGGGGATGCGTCCCCGGGCCGAGGCCCATTTTGTCAGCGGTATTGGGATGTGTCCCAGGGTCGAGGCCCCCGTTTTCGATTGCAGATATCGGGATACGTCCTAGGGTCGTGGACCCACTGCATCATATTTTGGGGATGCGTCCCCGGGCCGAGGCCCGTTTTGTCAGCGGTATTGGGATGCGTCCCAGGGTCGAGGCCCCCGTTGTCGGTTGCAGTTATTGGGATGCATCCCAGGATCGAGGTCCATTGCATCATCAGCTCGGCGGAGCAGCAGGCAAGTCAGGTGACAGCTGGCGAGCCAGGTAAGTAAAAATGCATTGCATAACTTTGATATGACTGTTCAAAGTCACACACTGCACAAGTCCCATCAAAGTGGGGGCGACTGTAGGCATTGTATTTTGCATGTGAAACCCGATGATGAGTCTCAGTTGGAGGGCACTACTTTTTTAGTCGAGGAAGTTGCGGGAAATGATCGTCGGAGGAATCGGCATTTTGTTAGTTCTTATTCGCTGGATTAGCTTCGGGTTCGCTTGTTGGACCTCCGTGTTAAAACACATGTCACAAATTTTAATTAAAACCAATTAAAATTAAATTAAATAAATTAAAATTAAATACCAAAAATAAATAAATCACTTCCAAATTAAAATACATCAAAACACCTAGCCAAGCCCACCCACCTAACCAAGGCCCACACACGCCCATAGCCCCCTAATACACACCCAAATTAAATAATTATTAATTAAATTAAAACATTAACTAAATAAAATATTAATTAAATTAAATAAATAAATAAAATATTTACCAAACATAAAATAAGTATATGCCTAATATAAACTAATCAAATGTAATCATTCCTAACTAAATAATATATTTACCAATCTAAAATATTTGACTTCCTAATCAACACCAATCTAATCTTGTAACTTCCTAATTTAAAATATTTTATCCCCCCCAATCTTCTGTATACCATTCTTGAAAAGCCTAATTAGAAACAAATATCCATTCCTTGTGAGACAAGGAAAACCCTAATTGACTAATATATAAACAACACAAATTTGCAAACAAAGAACAGAACATTCACTGCCAATTACCACTCAAAACAAAAAAAACCTAACAAACACCCCCAACTACTCCCCACTCACGGCAACAAACACAAAAGCTCACTCTCACGCAAAAAAAATCATCACACAAATTAGCCTTCACGTTGGACCTTCAACAGCCCCCTCACAAGCTTTCAACACACAGCCTTACACCTAGCCACCTGCCCCCCACTCACGCAAACAGCCAAGCCCTCCATTACCCACACACTGCCGCGCAAACCAGCCTGCCTGCTCCACACCATCACTCACGTAAGCCCTTCACTGCCTCACGCACAAAGCCCCCACTCACTGCCTCACGCCACAAGTACACAACTCACAAAACCTGCCCCTTTAACGCCCTCTCAACACGTCCTCTACCTCACAAGCAAACCATCCCTCACCTCTCCACTCATACCAAAACGTGCACTGCACTCAACACACACACACGTCAAAGCCGCACCAATCAGACACCCCTTCAACGCACATAATGACCTGCTGACTGACTAAACAAAGTCACGATAACAGCCCCCACGTGACCAGTGAAGAAACAACAAAAAAACACCCAAAACAGTCCCCTATACACCTGAAACAATGACCAATAATACGGCAGCGAAACCGCAAGGAAACAGCAGTAAAACGGAGTCAAAACAGTAGCTTGAGCAGCGAAACAATGAGGTAAAATGCAACCAGTGAACCAGAAAAGTTGCGGTGTGATAGCCCTTCCGACGGCCGTGAAACGTGAGTTCGAAAGTCGACATAAAAGGTTAGACCTGAGGGTATTTTCCACATTCGTTTTCTGTTTTATTTGTATTATTTATTGAGTATTGCTTGCATGATTGTTATGTTAAAATACATGTTGTGGCCCTTGAGTAGATAAATATGCATGGATTATGAGATATTGTATGTTGTGGCTTTGGAATAAAATGAAAGATGTCTCAACTCTCACGGTATATCGGATGGAAACTCGGACATAAATTTCATAGCCGATTCCGAATGGACGGTAGTATGATCTGTACTCGGGATACAACTCCACGTACCGCTTGAGTAAACGACACTTTCTTTTGTTTTATATTGCTTTGATTTATTTATTTTTCATCATTTGAATTCCGCATGTTATTTGTATGCATGATGCAATCAAGCGCATGGGCTTAGTAAGTCGGATTAAAGGTCCCCTATTTGGAGGGGTTAAAATCATTTACCATGATGCTTTGCCGCGCCGGTTGATGTGTGTTCGGGTGAATGTGAGATATGTTCAATCGGGTATACTAAGTTTGATGTTATTGTCTTTATTTTTGTATGCATGATGCGATCGAGCGCATGGGCTTAGTAAGTCGGATTAAAGGTCCCCTATTTGGAGGGGTTAAAATCCTTTACCACGATGCTTTGCCGCGCCGGTTGATGTATGTTCGGTTGGATGTAAGATATGTTCAATCGGACATACTAAGTTTGATATGATTGTCTTTATGTTTGTATGCATGATACAATCGAGCGCATGGGCTTAGTAAGTGATATGAAAGGTCCCCTATTTAGAGGGGTTAAAATCCTTTACCACGATGCTTTGCCGCGCTGGTTGATGTGTGTTCGGTTGAATGCAAGATATGTTCAATCGGGTACACTAAGTTTGATATTATTGTTTCTTTATTCTTTGTATGCATGATACGATCGAGTGCATGGGCTTAGTAAGTCAGATTAAAGGTCCCCTATTTAGAGGGGTTAAAATCCTTTACCACGATGATTTGCCGCGCCGGTTGGTGTATATCCGATTGGATGTGAGATGAGTTCAATCGGATACATGAGGTCCCACATTGTGGATTTGTTTGCCTATGAATATGTTGCATGCATCAGGTCTGGTTCCGTTCGAACACGTTCTCGAACGCCACACGAACGTGAACCTTTTGTTTACCGTTCGAACGCGTTCTCGAACGCTACGCGAACGCGCACGCATTTTCTTAGTTTCATCATGCATCATGTCTGGTTCCGTTCGAACGCATTCTCGAACGCTATACGAACGTGAACCTTCTGTTTACCGTTCGAACGAGTTATCAAATGCTATACGAACGCGCACGCATCTTCTTAGTGTTTCATGCATCAGGTCTGGCTCCGTTCGAACGCGTTCTCGAACACTATACGAACGCGAGCCTTCTGTTCACCGTTCGAACGCGTTCTCGAATGCTACACGAACGCGCACCCACTGAACTGAGTTATTTTCATCAGATTTCGTACCTAATTGTCCCTAGTAGCTATCCCTTCGTATGATAAACCTGATTGTTTCTATGTATTATGCAAGATTGTGTAGGTGTCTTTCATCTGTATTCCCCACATGTATGAGTATAATGTGTTATTAACTTGTATGCTTGCCGTGTGTTAATCTTTAGGTTTGCAAATTGAAACATAGATTACATACTAATAGGCTGTATGCAAATTCGGATATGTGTTACATTCGGATATGTTGAGGTCTTCCCTTGCGAGGGGTGAGTGCGGCCTTAAATCTCATTTTCCTGGTTCACACCAGATGGCGACTCCATTATTCTCCGATTTAGTCCCCCTTTGCTACTCCGTACTCCCGACAGGGCCGCAAGCCCGGGACAGCATGTGTCGCCCAGGTCCTGTGTCCCACACCGATCATTTATAGTTGGTTATATAGTTGGACTATAATAATAATTATATTTGATAGTACTAGAAATCATTGATTGTATAGTTGGACTATAGCAATCAAGATACCTTGAAAGATTAAGCGTCAAAGGACATAATCCTGGGTGAAAATGTCTTTAACGACTTTAATTTTCTAAATTGGGAAATGAATCTTAGGATAGTCCTGGGAGCTGAGAAGTTACTCTATTTGATAGAGAAACATCTAGGGCCTGAGCCCGGAGTTGAGCAAATAGTCGAGCATGAGCTTTGGAAGACTCATTGTGATGATAACTTTAGTGCTCAATCTGTTATGCTTGCTGTAATGACTTTTTAATTTTGTCGTTAGAACTAAGGATTAGATCCTTATACCATGATGTTGAAATTAAAGGATCTTCATAGATCTAACCTTCGATCTTAGAAGTATGAATTGTAAAAGAAGCTCTTTCGCTCGCGTATGTCAGAGGGTACATTTGTCGAGCACCAGGTGTCGCATATGATTGCTCACGTCGAACAGTTAGGTTAGCTGGGTATTACCTACGAGTCCGAGACTTTCATAGATTTGATCTTAAAGTCTCTGCGCGAATTCTGGGGTGGGTTCATCTTGAACCAAGAGAAAACTCTTGGAGAGTTAATGGCTATACTCAAAGAGGAAGAGACAAAACTTCTAAAAGGGCAAGACTAAATTTTCACAGTCTTTGGGGAAGACAAATGACATATCCCAAGACGTCTGCCTAAACTGTGGCAAATGGGGTCACTGGAAGCATGACTGCCGTATGGACAAGGCAGACATGAAGGAAGTGAAGGCGGGGCAAGGCTCCGGCATCAAGTATGTTTGTTATAAACATGCCCACTACTAGTTTTAAGAATTGGATTTTTGATGCTAGATGTGGAACATACATATGTACTGATGTGCAGGATCTGCTGATTAGCAGGAGACTGGCTTCAGATGAGATCGACCAAAAAGTCAAAAACAGGACGTGAGTCGCTGTTTTGGCCATAGGAACCTAAGTTTTGGAACTGCCATTGGGGCATGTACATACATTAGGTGACTGTTGTAATGTACCTAGTTTGACTAGAAACATTATCTCCATATCTAATACAACCCGTTATGGG
Organism: Zanthoxylum bungeanum; assembly: GCA_019454045.1. Lineage (NCBI taxonomy): Eukaryota > Viridiplantae > Streptophyta > Magnoliopsida > Sapindales > Rutaceae > Zanthoxylum > Zanthoxylum bungeanum. The sequence continues at coordinate 18,950 of SKCR01031604.1, read as the reverse complement.
TATACCTTTATGTTCCAGAACACTGAGTGTTTTTTTTATAAATATGATATTGAGATATACATATTAGATGTGAATAACTTTCTTTATATTTCGAATATAAATGATTCTCAAACATATTACATGACATACAAATGGCTCAAATTGAGTAAATCTATTGAGACTTATTTGTGGCATTGTTGTCTGAGACACATTAAGAAGACTCGTATATCCACACTTTCGAAGAGTGGATACTTGGAAGGATTTGATACTAACTCAAATGATGTCTGCGAATCTTGTTTATTAGGCAAAGTACCTAAAACACCTTTTACATGGTAAATGTGCACTTGCCACCGATCTGTTAGCCTTCGTTCATAGTGACGTAAGTGGGCCCATGTCTAGCTAGGCTAGAGGTGGATATAGATACTTCGTAACCTTTATGGATGTGGCATCGCGTTATGGTTATGTGTATCTTATGAAACAGAAGTCGGAATCTCTTGAGAAATTGAAAGTGTTTCGACACGAAATAGAAAAATAGACCGGTAAAAGTATTAAAACATTACGGTCGGACCATAATGTAAATACTTAAACATATGAGTTTCACGATTACTTGAAAGAGTATGGTATTCTTTCACAGTGGACTCCTCCCGGAACACCTTAGTTAGATGGTGTGACCGAACGGAGAAACCGAACTTTGTTGGACATAGTGAGGTCAATGATGAGTCGCTCTGAGCTACCAATTTCCTTCTGAGGATATGCATTGAACAGTGCAATACTTATTTTGAATAAGGTTATGTGAAAATATGTTGGACAGACTTCATACTAGATAGGAACAGGAAAGAAACCAGGTTTCTCATTCCTGAAGATTTGGGGATGCTGGGCACGTTAAACGTTTGGATGGCACCGAACTTGAACCCAAATCGGATAAGTGTCTATTTATAATTGGTTATCCTAGGGAAACCAAAGTATAGTACTTATACAACTCACAAGAGAACAATTCTCAATTGTTGCTCTCCATGCGATTTTCCTAAGAGGAATTCCTATATGCAGTGGTAAGTGGGAGGAAAGTAAAAATCGATGAAAAATCGGAGTAATACTATTCCTGGCACCAATCCATTACGGAACACGAACTGCTCATCATGGATGAAACTGTACCACAATCTTCGAATACATAAGAACCGCGTAAGTCAGATAGAGTCAGAAAACAACCTGAGAGGTATTGGTTTCTGATCTCACCTCATGTGGATATCAATCTTATTGAGGATAATGGACTGACTACGTATGAGGGAGCGATACAAGGTATCAACTCCGCATCATGACAAGAGGCCATGAAGTCCGAAATGGATTCCATGTATACCAACCAAGTTTGGACACTGGTTGATGTACCAGAAGGCATTGTGCCTATTGGTACTAAATAGGTCTTCTAGGAAGACACACATGGATGGTAACGTACAAATGTACAAAACTAGGCTTGTATAGAAAAGGTGTCATCAACGACATAATGTCGATTACGATGAAACTCTTTCACCTATTGCCATGATTAAATCCATTCAGATAATGCTTGCTATTGCTGCATATTTCGTTTATGAAATATGACAGTTGAACGCCAAAACCGCTTTCCTTAATAGAAACCTTTTGGAGGATGTTTGTATGCAACATCCTGACGGTTTTGTCATGGCAAAACATGCAAACAAGGTTTGCAAGTTAAATCGATCCATTTATGGATTGAAGCAAGCATTGCGTTCTTGGAACCAACGTTTTGATGAGATCATAATGGTATATGATTTAATTCAAAACGAAGATGATTCTTGTGTATATAAGAAGGTTAGTGGGAGCGCACTGACAATGACTGTCCTATATATTGATGATGTACTGATTCTCGACAATGACATTCCTATACTATAATCGGTGAAAGCTTGGCTTTCATCAAAGTTCTCCATGGAATACCTAGGAGAAGCAGTATTTATTCTAGGGATAAAGAATCTACTGGGATAGATTCTTGTGTATATAAGAAGGTTAGTGGGAGCGCACTGACAATGAATGTCCTATATATTGATGCTATATTGATTCTCGACAATGACATTCCTATACTATAATCGGTGAAAGCTCGGCTTTCATTAAAATTCTCCATGGAATACCTAGGAGAAGCAGTCTTTATTCTAGGGATAAAGATCTACTGGGATAGATCTAGAAAGCTGCTGAAATTCTCCCAGAGCTCGTACATTTTGATATTTATGTGACCTGATGTCTCATATGCTTTGAGCATATGTAGACGCAATCAAGCCAATCCAGGTGATAGTCACTGGATTGATGTAAAGAACATCCTTTTGTATCTTGTATGAACTAAGGATGCTTTCTTTGAATATGGGGAAAGGAAAACTTGAGGTAACTGGGTTCACCAGTGTAAGTTTCCAAATCGATAAAAGATGACTTTGAGTAACAGAGCAGTAAGCTGGAAATCTTCCAAGCAAGATACGGTTGCTGATTAAACAATAAAAGCGGAATATTGTTGCAGCTGAGGTAGCAAAAGAAGCATTTTGGATCTAATAAAATTCCTATTTGGATTAGGAGTAGTTCTGTTAGCAGCTGAGCTAGGCTACAATATAGGCTAAGGAATCACGGTTTCATCAACGATCCAAGTATGTACTTCGACTATTTCATCTGATTCGTCAAATTATACATCGTGGCGATGTGATGATCTAATAAATCGCATCAGATGATAATATTGCAAATCCGCTGACGAAAGCCGTTTCTCAGCAAAAGTTTGAGCGACCCCTACATAGTTCAAGTGTTAGACACTTGAGTGATTGGCTATAGGCCAAGTGGGAGATTGTTGGATAATTATGACCCATAACATCCCTATTTTATAAAGAACATGGTGTTCTTGTACAAAGTTAACTATATGACAAAGGCAATTGCTCTTTTATCATTTGTAATTGGATTACCTGGATATATAAATGATAAAAGTCCATATGATTAGTAAAAGATTAATAAGATATGAGACAATACTAATCCATGAAGGTTTAATCATTAAATATCCCTAGTCGTAGTATTATCGAGACTGGACATCGATAATGCGGAATAGGCTAGTATTACACTTGTGCGAGTTATGTAAGCTTAAACGACATAGTTCTTATATATTTGGGTATTGGATACTCATGCAATTGTAATATGAGGTTCTATTTACCGATGGTACGGAAACAACTTCACTCTGGATAGATCCCTCGGAATCCTATTGGTAGTATGACTATGTGTCTATGGGAATCCGAATCAGAGTAAGTGTATTTGGTCTTAACCTGAGACTTGCATCGCTAATACTTGCGACAATCAGTATACTTTGGTTTCAGTCGTCCGGGGTTTTAACAGGTTCTGTGTATGCCTCTTCTAGGTATACTAAGAATCGTAGTGTATTGGGTGTGATGTCAAGATGGAAGTATCACTTCAGTCATATGGAGATGATGATCACGCATGGATACATAATTGGTACTCTAATGTGTTGCAACCATTGGGGAAGTATGACTAGGTCATGACTTTTCGATTAAAGAGACTAGTTTCTTGTGATCTGATATATGCCTTGTATGGGGTAGACACAATTCCAGCGCCAGGCCTAGCATGTGACATCCGATACTGGATCGCAATACGCAATACTTAGTATACTACGCCTGGTATAGATTATGTATTCCTTAAAAGAATATTTCTGGAGAATTGGGTAGGCACGGTGCTTTGCTAGAAGCCAACCATGTCTTGTACATCGGTAAGAACGTGGTACGGGGTACGCACGTGTTTGGATAGTTCGACGATCGGATTACTGCCAATATATCCAAGAATCTCATGGGTTGCTTCCCAAAGATTAACCGATGACGTTTGACTGGAACATAATTAATCTGAGATAATTATGAGAGAGAGAGAAATTAATCTAGGATTAATTGCGACAAGAATTTATCTAGGATAAAATTCGAAGAGAAGAAAGAGAACGATTAATTGGAATTAATCGATTAAATAATATATTCGATATATTAATTGAAATTAGATTTCAATGCGGAATTGAAATTGTATTTTAATTCAAGCAAACAAATTAATTTAGAATTAATTCATAAGCGACTTTAATAATAATGTCACAACAGAAAATTCGTTAATTCAGAATTAAACGAACCCGAGCCCGAAGTGTATTAAGCGGCCCACTTGAATTTTGAATTGAAATTGGGGCCCACCAACTTACATAATTAGTCAACTTTTGTCACTTTTTGGTGATAGAATTTGGTGGTGGATTTGTTGGTAACTTGTAGATACACTTTGTCATTTTGGAATGACATATACCAAACTTGATTTTGGTAAAAGGTAATTGATTTTTTGAAAATCAAATACACAACACAAAATAAAAAAACTATCTCTCCATTCTCTTGCAAAAGCCGAGAACCCTCCTCTCACATTTAGAAATTTTGCTGCAAAATTTCTTCAAGCTAGAACTATCAAGGAGTCATTCAAGGTGTTAGGGAAACCAATCCTAGAGTTTGGAACACAAGGGAATGCTTAGAGCTCTTCACCAACACCAAAAAATTTTGAACTTCATACATCCATCCAACCGATCAATGTCAGTTTTTCCGCAACTTCTTTTAGTATTCACACTAATCATGACTTAGAAGATCTTTGGCATGTTCTAGAAACCCAACACAAATCACAACTGCCAAGACATGCAATATGTAATAAAGCTTTCGTGGTTCAAACACATCTGCGATGGACAATGATCTTGACTTTGGCCAACAAATCAAAGCCAATCTTGGATTTTGAGAAAGAACCACTCAATGGAATGAAAACACTTAATATTTAATGAGGGTTTTTTTCGCGTAAATTGGCAACCAATTTATTATCTTTGATTAGGTCTCATCATACACCCTTAAACATGCATTCTAAAAGCATAATAAGGCACGAATAAAATTAATAACGATATGCGGATGAATATATGACAAATTATTCCTAGAACAAATCTCTCTATTTCCTCTCTCCTCTAGCACTTTACATACTTCTACCCAATTATATAATACTTAAAGAAACCTCATTTGCATTTAGGGGAATTGGTGAGAAGAGAAATACAAAGAGTAAAGAGATAATAGGCTGGACACGCAGGTCCAATTTAATAAATTCTAAATTTATTACAACAATTTCCAAAATTACCCCCACCCATCTAATATCATTCCGATATACATTATTCATACATATACATCCAGTATTCAAACAAAGCATGTTGTTCAATCAATCTAATCCAATTAATTAATCTTCAATTAATGACCATCCAATGTTCATACAACGATTTGATTTGCGCGAGTCCAATGCCTTTAAGAATAAATACTCAAAGTATGTATTCTTGAATTATATTGAACTACAATTTTAAATCCAATTTAAATTATATCCAATACTAATTCATATTTAGTTCCAGATTAAATAATTACACTTTTAATAGTGCCTTTTAGACTTGGATTCCAAATCCAATCCAATTGGGTCTCAAAGGCCCAATTAGCATCCAATGCCAATTTAATTAAAGTCCAATGGGCTTTCAATTAATTCGTTAGGCATGGGCTTTAGCCATTATGGATCAAACCCAAGATGCCAATGCCTAATTAGGAATCACCCTATGCTAAAAATCAATTTAAGCCCAATTAAATTATTAAATGCACAATAGTCAATTTTGGACTTTATGGAAATGGTTTTAGGCCCAATTGGATCCAACCCAATTGACCAAAACCAAACTTGGCCCAACCAAGCCCATTAAGCCAATACAACAATTAGTCCAATTTAATAAATTCAATATTTAAAGACTAATACATATTAACATAATATTCTAAATATCACATTAATTTTAATTATAGTGTAATTAAAACAATTAATAATTAATTCAATATTTCCAAAACACCAATTAATCTAATTAATCAGCTTAATTATCCAATTCATGTCCAACACAAATTGAGCAAAACCACTCATTACAACATGCTTAAGTCACGGCAATACATGAAATTAACATCCAATTTGATTTCAATCCAATTAAATCAACAATTAACATTCAATTTCATGCCAATTAACATATCCAATTGTCAATTCAAAAAATCACCATGAACAACTATGGGTAGTTTTCGGCCATGACATAGGAATTGGGAATTTTTGATCTAATCAATTATCTCAAATCCAAAGATGCACAAATCCAATTCATCATCATACTAACACAACCAAACAATCAATTTAGGTAAATCAAGCTCCAAGCAAAAACTCCCAAATTAAAGTCCATAAACCCTAGATTTCGAAATCAAGTTTAGGTGGCTCTTGATACCATTGTTGTTAGTGTCCTAGACATGCCCAAGATCCTAAACAAGATATATGTGTGAATAAAATCAAAGAAAGTTTGCGGAAAAACTTACAATGATCGGATGAAGTTCAAGAATTTTTCTTGTTGTAGAAGCTCCAAGCCCTCCTTTTGAGTTCCAAATCTTGGGTGAGTTTTCCTATTACCTTTCTTTGACTCCTATGTGCTAACAGGAACAAAAAATTGAAGCAAAATTGCCCTCCAAGAGTTTGCAATATTCAGCCATGAGAAGAAAAAAATGAGAGAGATAGTGAATAGTTCCTCACTTGTAAAAAGTGTATGTTTTGACCAAAAGAATGCATTTTTAAAGTAGCCCACTACTTCCATCACAAATAGTGACTTGTGATGTAAGTTGTGGGTCCACCCATTTATGAATTCTAAATTCAAGTTGGCTTACACAATACACTTTGGCCCGGTTCGTTTAATCCGACTAAATGAATTTCCGTCGCTACGTATTAATGTTAGACATTATGTCCCATAGCGTCACTGTTTGTAAATGATATTGTATTATTGTACAAAATTAACTATGTGATAATGAAATTGCCTTTTGCCGTTTTGTAATAATTTTACTTTGATTAATAAATGGCGAAAGTCCATATGATTAATACTGGATTAGATGATATGAGACAGTATCAATCTATAAAAGTTTAATCATTAAATATCCCTAGTCGGAGTATTATCGAGATCGGACATCGATAATGCGGAATAGACTAGTATTGCGCTTGTGCACGTTGTGAGGGCACAACGACATAGTTCTCATATATTTAAGTATTGGATACTTATGCAAGTGCGATAGGAGGTTGTGTTTTACCGATGGTACTGAAAACAGCTTCGCTCTGGATAGACCCCGCGGAATCCCATTGTTAGTATGTCTGCGTGTCTATGGGAGGCCGCATCAGGGTAGGTGTATATGGTCTTAACCTGAGACTTACATCGCTAGTACTTGCGACAATCGGTAACTTTGGTTTTGGTGGTTGGGGACCCTAACCGGTTCTGTGTACACCTCTTCTGGGTTTATCGAGAATCGTAGTGTACTGGATGTGATGTCAAGATGGAAGTATCGCTTCAGACATATGGAGGTGATGATCACGCAGGACACAGAACTAGTACTCTATAAAAGGTTGCAACCGTCGGGACATATCACTAGGTCAGGATTGTCGATTTAAAGAGACTAGCTGCTTGATGTCCGATATATGTTTCGTACGGGGCAGACACATCTCCAGCCCCAGGCCTAGCATGTGATCATCCGATACTGGATCGATGTACGCAATACTACGGTATACTACGCTTGATATAGATCTTATATTCCTATAAGAATATTTCTGGAGAATTGGGTAGGCATGGCGCTTTGCTAGAAGCCAACCTTGTCTTGTAAATCGGTAAGAACGTAGTACGAGGTACGTGCGTGTTCGGATTATCCGACGACCGTATTTACTGCCAACATATCCGGAGATCTCTTGGGTCGCTTCCTGAAGATTCACCTATGATATTTGATTCGAACTTAATTAATCTTGGATTAATTGCGGAGAAACTTTATCTCGGATAAAGTGCCTTATTTAGAGAGAGAACGATTAATTTGGAATTAATCGATAAAATTATTATATTCGATATATAATCGAAATTCGATTTCGACGCGAAATTAAAATTAGATTTTAATTCGGGCATACAGTTAATTTAGAATTAATTCGTTAGCGACGTAAATAATAATTTCGCTAGGCGCGATTATTTATTTAAATTCGATTTAAATAACGTCGCGACGTAAGTTCGGTATTTCGGAAATATCGAACCCGAACGCGTGAGTGCACGTGGGCCCACTTTCATTTGAAACGTGTGGGGCCCACATGACACATGTCATTATATGCATTATTTTATTGATAATGCATTGCATGGTGATAGTGTATAATTCACTCAATTGTTATGCATGGAATTTGAGTGTTTGACACTCTAAGCCTTTGCATGGCTTGTGTCATAGATTTATTATTATTTAATAAATATTATGGCATAAATATAAATTGATTTTTGGTATCAAAATCAATTAAGAAAATTCTCTCTCTTCTCTCTCTTTTCATGACCGAAAACTGCATGCAGTTTTGGTCTTCATCTTCTTCAATTTTGGTTGCCAAAAGCTTGAAGAAAGGCTTGTTGTTTGGAACATCTTTCTCACATGCAAGGCTAGCACTTTCAAGGGATCAAAAGAGGTGATAGGGAAACCATCATAGAGCAAGGAATACACAAAGTTTGGAGCTTTCCTCTTCTTGTCTTCCTTGGCCGAACCTAATCAACCTTGGAGCTTCCATCTTGGCTTGATTTTCTTCATCACAAGAGCTTGGTAAGTATGATTCCGCCATACTTCATCTTTTATATATATTCTTTGTTGTATTTCATGTATGCTTAATCTTTCCTTGGGACATATTATAGAAACCAACAATGGTATCATGGAGCCATGGTTAAGCATGAATACTTTAGGTTAAAATTTGATAAAATTGGTTGAAGCATGTTCTTGTGAAATTTGATGAATAAGTATGCTTGCATGTATATAGAATGATGTTATATGGAATCAATTTTATGAAAAATGCATTGGATGATTTTTCCCCCCCAAAATTTTGACCTTGGCCGAATGGTGTGACAAAATTGATTAAAGCATGTTCTTGTGAAATTTGATTAATAAGTATGCTTGCATGTATATACATGATGTTATATGGAATCATTTTATGAAAAATGCATTGGATGATTTTTTCCCCAAATTCATGCCTTGGCCGAATGTGTTGCTACTTGGAGTGGATTGAATTTTTGTGTTTAAGATCATTGGATGACTTAGAACGTGTACGGGACGTAGATTAATAATTCAATCGGATTGAAAAACAAATCGACACAAAAAACTCACCTTGGCCGAATACATAGGACATGTAAAGGAGTTGATTTTTGTTAAATTAATGTTGGACATTTATTTTGAAAAATTGATGATTAATAAATTAAATGGGTTTTTGAAATATTTGGTTTAATATATTAATCTTGGTATTACACTTTAATTAATTGGACTTTAATGTTTGGAATATTAAAATTTAATTAATGGGCTTTAATAATTAATTGGGCCTTATGGGCTTAAAATTGGTTTTATGGCACTTAAGGGTGATTCCTTATTTGGGCTTGGTAATTGGGTTTGACCCACATTGACCAAAGCCCAAGCCTTAATAAATCAATTCTAAGCCCATTTGACTTGAATTAAATTCAACATTGGATGTTAGTTGGGCTTTGAGACCCAATAGGATTAGATTTAGAATCTAAGTCTTTAAAGCACATTAAAAGTGTAAACATTTAATTTGGAATTAAATAATTGAATTAGTATTGAATACGAATTAAATTAGATTTAATAAGTAGTTCGATATAATTCGCGAATTCGTACCTTATGTACTTATTCTCAATCGAGTTGGACTCGCGCAAAATCAAACCGTTGTTTGAACATTGGATGATCACTTTAACAAAGACTAATTAATTGGATTAGATTGGTTGTAAAAGCATGTCTTGTTTGAATATATATGTATGTGATGAATGAATAGTGTATATCGGATGGATATTAGAAGGGAAAGGGTAATTTTAGAAATTATTGTAAATTTGGAATTTATAAATTGGACCTGCGTGTCCAGCCTTATCTCTTTATCTCTTTGTATTCTCTTCTCACCTAATTCCCCTCAATGTAAATGAGGTTTCTCTTATTGTATTATGTAATTGGGTAGTAGTAGAATAGTGCTAGCGGGAGAGGAAAGGGAGTGATTTGTTCTAGGAACAAGTTGTTTATATATCCATCCGCATATCACTATTAATTTACTTTACGCGCTTTATGATGTTTTAGAAGCATGCTTAAGGTGTATGATGATGAGACCTAACAAAGATAAATAAATTGGTTGCCAATTACGCGAAAATCCCTCAATTTTATTAAGCGAATATCCTTCCATTGAATGGTTCTTGTTCAAGATCCGAAGTTGGCATTGGTTTGTTTTTGACCAAAGTCAAGACCTTTGTCAATCAAGGATGTACTTGAATCATGAGAGTTTTGTTGCATATCGGTGTCTTGTCCAAATCGTGATTTTTATTGGCCAAAGTCAAGATCACTTTTTGTCCAACGACATTGATTACGAAACTTTCCTCGTCAATGGGTCCCGCTTAACTGGAATCATTAGGTTTGTTTTTGGCCAAAGCCAAGGCCTAGTTGATTCGGAGGATAGGGTTAGGAAAATGTATTAGATACATTGACATTATACATATGTTTCGGACTTGGATGTCCACCTAACCGGATCTAGGAATTGGATGAGATCCAATTGATCATGGAGATCTACCTAAGTTAAATAGCATACAATTTTTATTGGCCAAAGTCAAGGTTGTGTGTTATTTAACGGGATCCTAGCCCACTAGGAAATTCGATTTCCCGAGTTCTCTACAGAGGGTTAGAAACTTGAAGAAAATAGTGGGAGGCTATTATTGAATTTGCAATTTCGTTCAGATACTTAGCCTTACGCGTCTTTCAAAATTATTTCGTCAATATTTTAATAATTAGTTGGACTAATATATTGTTATTTTTATTTGTAACAGTTTGACTGTACCCATAACATCGTTGACTTTATAGTTGGACTATAGTTGTCAAGATGACTGGCAAAGGTAATATCCGCGACATAATCATGGGCGATAATGTCTTCAAAGGGACAAACTTTGCCGACTGGGAAATGAACCTCAAGATAGTGCTTGGGGCTGAGAGGATACTGTATACTATTCAGAGACCTCTCCCGCCTAAACCCACTGAGCCACTGGAGCTAGAGTTATGGAAGACTCATAGTGATGATTGTGACCAAGCTCAGTCAGTTATGCTAGCTGCAATGACCCAGCATTTCAGACGCCAGAATAGGGACTTGGATCCCTATAACATGATGGCAAGATTGCGTGATCTTCACCGCACCAATAAGCGGATGAAGAGGTACGAGCTAGTAAGGAAACTCTTCCGCTCCCGGATGACAGACGGCGCATCAGTTGAAGCCCACGGGACTCAAATGATCGCCGATATTGATGAGTTGGCCAATATGGGAATAGTCTTGGAGGCTGAGCTGACTATAGATATGATCTTGCAGTCACTTCCTGATACTTGGAAACAAATCATAGTCAACTACAAGTTGATGGATACAGATGACACTCTTGGAGAGCTGTTATCTATCTTGAAGGAGTCCGAAAGGGAACTCCTAAAGGGGAGCAAGCGCGAGGCGCATTTTGCATCGACCTCTCATGCGCCAAAGGGTGGCCCAAGGCAATTGGAGGTGCAAGGAAGAAGAAGTTCAAGAAAAAGGGCAAAGGCAAGTTGACAGTGGCTTCTAGGAAGCCAAAGGACAAATCTCGCGACATCTGCCTCAACTGCGGCAAGAGGGGTCACTGGAAACGTGACTGCCGAATGGGCATTGGGCAGAAGGAGGATATCAAGGCTGGCAAGGCTATCGCCTCTGGTATGTTTGTTATTGAGATAAATATGAATACTTCTAGTTTTAAAAATTGGATTTTTGATTCTGGTTGTGGTGCTCATATTTGTACTGATGTGCAGGATCTGCAGGATAGCAGGGTGCTGGCATCAGGGGAGATGGATCTACGGGTCGGAAACGGAACACCAGTTGCTGTTTTGGCCGTAGGGACTTTTGTTTTAGAACTGCCCTCAGGGCATGAACTTAAACTTTTGAACTGTTATTTTGTACCTAGTTTAACTAGGAATATTATATCTGTATCCTTGTTAACCCAGCAGGGTTACACTTTTGTATTCAGGAACACTGGGTGTTATTTATATAAAAATGATGCAGAAATTTGCACAGCTGTTGCAAATAACGGTCTTTATATTTTGAATATAAATGAATCTCCTAAAATGACAAACAAAAGGCTCAAAAGAAGTAATCTAAAAGATGAAGCTTATATGTGGCATTGTCGTCTAGGACACATCAACAAGACTCGCATATCCACACTTTCGAAGAGTGGGTACTTGGACGAATTTGATCCCAATTCATATGACGTCTGCGAATCTTGTCTTTTAGGCAAAATGCCTAAATCACCTTTTAGCGGTAAAGGTGAACGTGCCACAGAACTGTTGGCTCTCGTTCATACTGACGTATGCGGGCCCATGTCTAGCCAGGCTAGAGGTGGATTTCACTACTTCGTAACCTTTACAGATGATGCATCTCGTTACGGTTATGTGTATCTTATGAGACACAAGTCGGAAACTTTTGAGAAATTCAAAGAGTTTCGACACGAAGTGGAAAAACAAACAGGGAAGAGTATTAAGACATTACGGTCAGACCGTGGTGGCGAATACTTAAGTTATGAGTTTCAAGATTACTTGAAAGAATATGGTATTCTTTCACAGTGGACTCCTCCTGGAACACCGCAATTAAACGGTGTGTCCGAACGGAGAAACCGCACCTTGTTGGACATGGTAAGGTCAATGATGAGTCGCACTGAGCTACCAATATCCTTCTGGGGATACGCATTAAACAGTGCTATACTTATTTTGAATAAGGTACCGTCGAAGTCTGTTGAACAGACTCCATATGAGATATGGACAGGAAGGAAACCAGGTTTCTCTTTCCTGAAGATTTGGGGATGCTGGGCATATGTTAAACGTTTGGAAGGTACCAAACTTGAACCCAAATCTGATAAATGCCTTTTCGTAGGATATCCTAGGGAAACCAAAGGATATTACTTCTATCACCCACAAGAGAACAAAGTATTTGTTGCTCTACAAGCATTTTTCCTTGAGAAGGATTTTATAAATGCAGTGGTAAGTGGGAGGAAAGTAGAACTCGATGAAGATCGTAGTGATACTGTTCCTGGCAATGAATCAACGACGGAACAAGAACAGACCATCCGGGATGAGTCTGTACCACAAACTTCACATACACAAGGACCGCGTAGGTCGGAGAGAGTCAGACACAGTACCTGAGAGGTATGGGTTCCTGATCTCACCTCATGTAGATATTAATCTTATTGAGGATAATGAGCCGGCTACGTATGAGGAAGCGATACAAAATATCGATTCCGCTTTATGGCAAGAAGCCATGAAGTCCGAGATGGATTCCATGTACGCCAACCAAGTTTGGACACTGGTTGATGCACCAGAAGGCGTAAAGCCTATTGGATGCAGATGGATCTTCAAGAAGAAGACCGACATGGATGGCAACGTACAAACGTACAAAGCTAGGCTTGTAGCGAAGGGGTATCGTCAACAATATGGTATTGATTATGACGAAACCTTCTCACCCGTTGCCATGATTAAATCCATTCGGATAATGCTTGCAATAGCTGCATATTTCGATTACGAGATATGGCAGATGGACGTTAAAACCGCTTTCCTTAACGGAAACCTTTTGGAGGATGTTTATATGCAACAGCCTGACGGTTTTATCGTACCTAGACTTGCAAACAAGGTTTGTAAGTTAAATCGATCCATTTATGGATTGAAGCAAGCATCACGGTCATGGAATCAGCGTTTTGATGAGATCATAAAAGAATATGATTTCGTGCAAAACGCAGATGACCCTTGTGTATACAAGAAGGTTAGTGGGAGAGCACTTACTTTTATTGTCCTTTATGTCGACGACGTATTGCTTATAGGCAATGACATTCCCATGCTAACGTCGGTGAAAGCTTGGCTTTCATTAAAATTCTCCATGAAAGATCTGGGAGAAGCAGCCTTTATTCTTGGAATAAAGATCTACCGGGATAGATCTAGAAAGCTGCTTGGACTCTCCCAGAGTACATACATTGATAAAGTGTTGAAGCGATTCAACATGGAACAATCCAAGAGGGGATTGGTTCCAATGGTACGTGGTACCTCTCTGTCTAAGGACATGTGTCCTAAGACTCAGGAAGAGAGAGACAACATGAGTCGGATACCGTTCGCCTCGGCAGTCGGATCGATCATGTATGCCATGATATGTACACGACCTGATGTCTCATATGCTTTGAGCATGTGCAGTCGCTATCAGGCCGATCCAGGTGAAGGTCACTGGATAGCAGTTAAGAATATCCTTAAGTATCTTAAACGAACTAAGGATGCTTTCTTATTAATGGGGAGGTGGAGAACTTGCGGTATCTGGGTATACCGATGCAAGTTTCCAAACCGACAAGGATGACTACAAGTCGCAATCCGGGTACATTTTTTGTTTGAATAACGGAGCAGTGAGCTGGAAATCTTCCAAGCAAGATACTGTTGCCGATTCAACAACAGAAGCGGAGTACATCGCTGCATCTGAAGCAGCAAAGGAGGCAGTTTGGATCCGAAAGTTCCTAATCGGATTAGGAGTAGTTCCGTTAGCAGCTGAGCCCGTTCCATTGTATTGTGACAATAACGGGGCTATAGCACAGGCTAAGGAACCAAGGTCTCATCAACGGTCCAAGCATGTTCTTCGACGTTACCATCTGATTCGGGAGATTATACATCGTGGCGATGTAAAGGTCGAGAAGGTCACATCAGATGACAACATTGCAGATCCGCTGACGAAGGCTGTTCTTCAGCAAGTTTTTGAACGACACATACATAGTTCGGGTATTAGATGCTTGAGTGACTGGCTATAGGCCAAGTGGGAGATTGTTAGACATTATGTCCCATAGCGTCACTGTTTGTAAATGATATTGTATTATTGTACAAAATTAACTATGTGATAATGAAATTGCCTTTTGCCGTTTTGTAATATTATTTACTTTGATTATAAATGGCGAAAGTCCATATGATTAGTACTGGATTGAGATGATATGAGACAGTATCAATCCATAAAGGTTTAATCATTAAATATCCCTAGTCGGAGTATTATCGAGATCGGACATCGATAATGCGGAATAGACTAGTATTGCGCTTGTGCACGTTGTGAGGGCACAACGGCATAGTTCTCATATATTTAAGTATTGGATACTTATGCAAGTGCGATAGGAGGTTGTGTTTTACCGATGGTACGGAAAACAGCTTCGCTCTGGATAGACCCCGCGGAATCCCATTGGTAGTATGTCTGCGTGTCTATGGGAGGCCGCATCAGGGTAGGTGTATATGGTCTTAACCTGAGACTTACATCGCTAGTACTTGCGACAATCGGTAAACTTTGGTTTTGGTGGTTGGGGACCTAACCGGTTCTGTGTACACCTCTTCTGGGTTTATCGAGAATCGTAGTGTACTGGATGTGATGTCAAGATGGAAGTATCGCTTCAGACATATGGAGGTGATGATCACGCAGGACACAGAACTAGTACTCTATAAAAGGTTGCAACCGTCGGGACAATATGACTAGGTCAGGATTGTCCGATTTAAAGAGACTAGTTGCTTGATGTCCGATATATGTTTCGTACGGGGCAGACACATCTCCAGCCCCAGGCCTAGCATGTGATCATCCGATACTGGATCGATGTACGCAATACTACGGTATACTACGCTTGATATAGATCTTATATTCCTATAAGAATATTTCTGGAGAATTGGGTAGGCATGGCGCTTTGCTAGAAGCCAACCTTGTCTTGTGAATCGGTAAGAACGTAGTACGAGGTACGTGCGTGTTCGGATTATCCGACGACCGTATTTACTGCCAACATATCCGGAGATCTCTTGGGTCGCTTCCTGAAGATTCACCTATGATATTTGATTCGAACTTAATTAATCTTGGATTAATTGCGGAGAAACTTTATCTCGGATAAAGTGCCTTATTTAGAGAGAGAACGATTAATTTGGAATTAATCGATAAAATTATTATATTCGATATAATAATCGAAATTCGATTTCGACGCGAAATTAAAATTAGATTTTAATTCGGGCATACGAGTTAATTTAGAATTAATTCGTTAGCGACGTAAATAATATTTCGCTAGGCGCGCGATTATTTATTTAAATTCGATTTAATTAACGTCGCGACGTAAGTTCGGTATTTCGGAAATATCGAACCCGAACGCGTGAGTGCACGTGGGCCCACTTTCATTTGGAAACGTGTGGGGCCCACATGACACATGTCATTATATGCATTATTTTATTGATAATGCATTGCATGGTGATAGTGTATAATTCACTCAATTGTTTGCATGGAATTTGAGTGTTTGACACTCTAAGCCTTTGCATGGCTTGTGTCATAGATTTATTATTATTTAATAAATATTATGGCATAAATATAAATTGATTTTGGTATCAAAATCAATTAAAAAAATTCTCTCTTCTTCTCTCTTTCATGACCGAAACTGCATGCAGTTTTGGGTCTTCATTTCTTCAATTTTGGTTGCCAAAGCTTGAAGAAAGGTTGTTGTTTGGAACATCTTCTCACATGCAAGGCTAGCACTTTCAAGGATCAAAAGAGGTGATAGGGAAACCATCATAGAGCAAGGAATACACAAGTTTGGAGCTTCCTCCTCTTCTTGTCTTCCTGGCCGAACCTAATCAACACTTGGAGCTTCCATCTTGGCTTGATTTTCTTCATCACAAGAGCTTGGTAAGTATGATTCCGCCATACTTCATCTTTTATATATATTCTTTGTTGTATTTCATATGTATGCTTAATCTTTCCTTGGGACATATTATAGAAACCAACAATTAAATCGTAATTTAATTAATAAGAATACCGACAGTAAAATTATTAACGGAAGTCGGCCTATGATTAAAATCTAAATTAATTTTCGTTCGAGTTGAATTAAAATCCAATTTTAATTCGCATTGAAATCCAATTTCAATTATAAGATCTGAGTATATTTTTTAAGGCCCAATAAATAAATTAAATAGTAAAAATACCAAATTTAACTATTATAAATTTACTTTGCCGATTAATTCCAAATTAAATTGCGATTCTCTATTTCTTAACGGAATTTAATCACGAGATAAAATTCTTACGTAAATTAATCCCGATGAATTTTCTCGCTCAAATAATCCAGATTAATTCTGTTCGAGTCAAATTGTCCAATCAGGTGAATCTTTGGGAATCGACCCAAGAAATCCCTTTATAGTGTTGGCAGTAAATAAACGGTTGATATCGTACTATCCGACACGGTGCGTACATGTTAAAAGATGTCTCGAAACTTCCCATGTGCGTGGCGTATGTTGCTGTGTCACAAAACTAAAATAAATACAAACAAAACACCTGACGGTTGTGGGTAATAAAGCGGATAGATTACGGGATTAAGGAGAAGTTTTAAAACGTTCCATTGTTGTAATAGAAGCTCCAAGCACGAAAATTGGAATTGACAAATTCAAGTGTGAGTTTTGCCCGATCATCATGGTTGACGTCGCCAAATGGCTAGCTTTCGATCAAAATTTGCATACAAGGGAGCAATGCTATAATGAATAATATAATCTTCTATATGTAAAGATGATAATAGACCTTATGAGGATTAGTCATGAAACAGTTACAAAAGCGTCGCAACTGAAATTGAGTGTATCATGACACCGTCATTCTTAGACTGTTCCTGGTCATGGGTTACCCTACTTGGTCAGTAAAGTAAACCCGTTGAGACCGGTACATATCGTATACTGGAATAGTATATGCCAATGGTTTCTCAATGAACCCATGAGTCTTGGAGACTAGTATAGACGTAGGGTGTTTATAGCGGAAAAAAAAGTTTTGAAACCCCACCGTTTTGAAAAAAAATGGACTCACCGAAGATTCATATAATTGTGGTTACAAGGACAACAAATCGTAGGCTATCCGAGTTCTGCTTAGGAAACATATAATACACCTTCAAGTTTCCTAGGTGCACATCTCATATCTACATGTCCACAATTCTTCATAACTTATGTGTATCCACAGCCTAGGTTATTACGATTTGGCCAAAGCTTTAAGAATCGTGACTTTACCTCACATGGATACCTAAACCCCTATGGTAACATACTGGCCGAGGATTCCTATCTTGCTTCACACTTGACTACTAGATGGGGACCATTCCATACCACCCACGAACATCTAGAGGCCATACCATAAAGGTTTCTGATATACATGGCATCAAAGAGTGGGATGATCTCTCACAAATCAATGCTATCACTATAGTCAATAGGATTACATATGCTACCTGCAACTCGACCTCGAGGAGATTCCTATTTGACGGTGTGTGTGTACTTCAACTATTAGGAATCACCTGGTCATTCAGTATTCGGGTCCACCAATCTCATACCCACACAATCTATATGAGTTTTCCAAAACTCAATGATACATCGGGTTAAACCATTGGAACTCCAATTCCAATATAGAGTAGACAGTGCTAGTCTTCTAGGTTTATAGGAATTCGATCGGATTGCAAAACCAACAACTAAGAAATATTTACTTTAAGATAACTTACAATAGTAATACTTATCCCAATGTCGGACCACCTATGTCTAGTATTTCTACAAGACTATTCTAAGGTCGATGTCATTCTTAGAATATCTATGCATTATCTAATGACGGCATAATGACAATACCGTTAATAAGATATGAAATGAAAATATAGTTTATTTTATAATAAATAAGAAAATATACAACGTCGGTATTGGCACTCCAAGCACAACATCTAACAAACTCCCACTTGCTTAGTGCCAATCTAGATGGTCATACAGTCTCACTCAAGGTAAAACAAAAATTTAGCTAGAAGTGGTGAGGAGGTAACAGAA
>SKCR01031603.1:0-18703 GCA_019454045.1 Zanthoxylum bungeanum | reverse complement strand
ATTTATAAGGCATCGACTTTGGCAACCAAAGCCCAATAAGTAATCACCATTTGCCAAAAATCAATTTAGGCCCAATTAAAGTTTTAAAGGCCCATTTAATCATATTTGGACTTTATGGAAATGGTTTTAGGTCCAATTGGATCCAACCAATTAACCTAAACAAAACTTGGCCCAACCAAGCCCATTAAGCCCAAATACAACTTTATTAGCCCAATTCCAAATTTAGCCCAACTAATTAAAGTCCAATATTCCAAATATCATAATTTAATCAATTAAAGTGTATTAGCAATAATTAATTATTTAAATCAAAATTTCCAAAATACCAATTTACACAATTAATCATGCTTTAATTAACCAACTTATGTCTAACATAAATTGAAGCAAAATCAATCTAACATGCTTCCATAACTCTCGGCAATTAGGGGACTTTTATATCAATTTTGATTTCAATCCAATTAATCACAAAACTAATATATCTCAAGCATTTTAAACACATCCAATTGTCTAAAATTCAAAAATCACCAGAACTAGGGTTCCTTCACATATTCGGCCAAGCCTCAAATTTGGGGAAAATTAATCCAATTAATTTTCTCTTCAAATCGATCATGCACAACTCAAAGTTAACATATTATAAGCATGCTCAAACAAACAATTTGAATAAAACATGCTCAAATCAAAAATACCCAAATTAAAGTTAAGAACCCTAAATTCAATTTCATGCTCAATTATGGCTCTGATACCATTGTTGGGTTTTCTAGGTCAAACCAAGATCAAATTAAGCAATGAAATGTGCGAATACAACAAAGTAAAGTAGCAAAAATACTCACTTTAATCGGATTTTGCGATGCGAAGACAAAAAAAATTCTGCTCCATGGAATTCGGCCAAGCCATTTGTTGTGCTCATTGTGTTGATCTTCAAGCTCCAAGCTTTAAGTGTTGATACCATGCTCATAGATGATTTTCCCTATCACCTTTGAATGACCATTTGATGTGCTAGCAATGGAGAAAATTGCAACAAAATTCCCCTTTAAATCTCATTGTTGCTCTCGGCAATGGAGAGAAAACTGGCTTCCAAACCGTGAATGGAGAGAGATTGAGAGATGAGTTGTGTTGACTTAATTTTGTATTTCAAAAATCAAAATTAGATATACCAAAATTAATATTGGTACATGTCATAAATCTCACCAACTTGGAGTGTAATATAAGCCACCATCATTCCATTACCTAATACCATCACCATAAAGGTAAAAGGTTGACAAGTGATGTGACATGATGTGACTTGTGGGCCCCACTTGAATTCAAAATCCGAGTGGGTCCGCAACACATCTCGGGCTCGGGTTCGATAATTCTGAATTAACGAATTTCCTTGCAACGTAATTAAATCAAATTTAATTAAATAATTATGCCTAGCAAAATACTATTCACGTCGCTAGCGAATTAATTCTAAACTAACTCGTTTGCCCGAATTAAAATCCAATTTCAATTACGCGTTGAAATCTAATTTCGTATAATATATCAAATATATTATTTTATCGATTAATTCCAAATTAATCGTTCTCTCTCTTCAAATAGTATTTTATCCCAGATAAAATATCTCCGCAATTAATCCTAGATTAATTTTCTCTCTCTTATAATTAATCCTAGATTAATTATGTTCGAGTCATACGTCATTGGTGAATCTACGGGAAGCGTCTCATGAGATCCCTAGATATGTTGGCAGTAAATCCGGTCGCCGGACTATCCGAACACGTACGTACCTAGTATTACGTTTTTACCGATTTACAAGACATGGTTGGCTTCTAGCAAAGCACCGTGCCTACCCAATTCTCCAGAAATATTCTTAAATGAATATATAATCTATATCAGGCGTAGTATACGTAGTATTACGTATTGCGATCCAGTATTGGATGTCACATGACAGGTCTGGGGCTGGAATTATGTCTGCCTCGTAAGAAGCATATGTCGGATCTCTGGTAACTAGTCTCTATAATCGGATAAACATAACCTAGTCATATTATCCCGATAGCTGCAGCATAAAAGAGTACTAGTTCCGTATCTTGCGTGACCATCATCTCCATATGACTGAAGTGATACTTCCATCTTGACATCACACCCAATACACTACGATTCTCAATAT
The DNA here is from genome assembly GCA_019454045.1 of Zanthoxylum bungeanum. Taxonomy (NCBI): domain Eukaryota; kingdom Viridiplantae; phylum Streptophyta; class Magnoliopsida; order Sapindales; family Rutaceae; genus Zanthoxylum; species Zanthoxylum bungeanum. The sequence goes on along the minus strand of SKCR01031603.1, from coordinate 16,566 downwards.
ACCCAGAAGAGGCGTACACAGAACCTGTTAAAGCCTGGACGACCAAAACCAAAGTATATTGATTGTCGCAAGTATTAGCGATGTAAGTCTCAGGTTAAGACCAAATACACCTACCCTGATTCGGACTTTCATAGACACATAGTCATACTACCAATGGAATTCCGAGGAGTCTATCCATAGCGAAGCTGTTTCCGTACCATCGGTAAACAAAACCTCCTATTACACTTGCATGAGTATCCAATACCCAAATATATGAGAACTATGTCGTTATGCTCCCACAACGCGCACAAGTGCAATACTAATCTATTATGCATTATCGATGTCCAATCTCGATAATACTACAACTAGGGATGTTTTAATGATTAAACCTTAATGGATTAAATACTGTCTCATATCTTATTAATCCAGAACTAATCATATGGACTTTTATCATTTATATATCCTGGTAATCTAATTACAAATGATAAAAGAGCAATTTCCTTATCACATAGTTAATTTGTACAACAACACCATGTTCTGTACAAATAGTGATGCTATGGGTCATAATTGTCCAACAAAATACCTTAGGAACTTCTATTTTCTTTATGTTTAAAAATATCACCATAGTACTTTAATCATAATCAATAACTTTCATTTTCTCTTTATACTTTATACTTAGGAACTTCTATTAGTACTTCATACTTCAGGTTCTTCTACTTAATAAGATATACCTTATTTTAACATTTATTATCGTACCTTAACCAATTATTTGACCCTCTCTGTTTCCTTCGTACTAAGTCTTCTCTGCTTATAATATTCTTCCTTCGAGTTTTCGCATGTATTGTTGGGGTTGGTGCTCAGAGCGCCAATTCCCGGTTGTATTTATGCTAAATACTTCTGTAAAACATTATTATTATGAATAATATATGCAGTTTCTATAATATAATCTATCTTATTAAATGGTAAAGACATAATGACCTTAGAATGATTAGTCATGGTACTGTTGCAAAAGCGTCGCAACGGACATTGAGTAGTATCATGACGTTGTCATTCTCAAACAGTTCCTGGTCAAGGTTTACACTACTTGGTCAGTATAGTAAACCCGTTGAGACCGGTACATATCGTATACTGGAATATATGATTCCAATGGTTTCTCAATGAACCATAAGTCTTGGAGACTGGTATAGACGTTGTAGGGTGTTTATAGCGGATAAACACTGAACGACTCACCGAAGATTCTTAATGGATGTTGGTACACAACGTCAATAAGAATCTTCTCGGGTTGAGTAGCACTTGTGATTCTTAGACTGAGATGCCATTGTGGGTGTTGAGTTTCAATCAAGTCCCAAGATCATAATCATGCATAAAAACGAGTTGAATACACATCAAAGGAGGTGCGGAATTCATACTCACATTGATGGGTTTTGATGAAATGAAGAATACAAGCCTTCAAGCTCCCTCCATAAGCTCGCCCAAGCTTCTCCTTGCTGTAGACTGCTCGGTTTTGGGGTGGTGGTCTCCTCCATGTTCGGCCATGGAAGACTCCATTGAAGCTCCAAGCTTCAAGCTTTCCAAGCTCACAAATTCGTTTCCCTATCACCATAATATAACCCATGTGTGTGCTAGCACTCTTGTTTTGCAACAAAACACTCTCACTTGCTTCTCTTTCAATTCGGCAGTGACCAAAATGAAGAAGAAGATGAAATGGCTCTAAGCCGTGAATGAGAGGGAGAAGAAAGAGGGAAACGTGAATGGAGAGAGAGAAAAGGTAAATGGTTTTTTACTTATATATTTATTTTATTTCCAAAAATAAAACAAATACAAAAAACATTTACATTTACCAAGTACAAAAGTCAAAAAAGCAAAAAGCCTATTAATGCTTTTCAACACAACCATTACTATTCACATCAAGTCACTTTAATAAAGTGACAACATGTCATGTCACATCACTCAAAATGACAAGTGATTTGACGATTGATGCGACTAGCGATTTGACGCACGATTTGACTTGCGTGCCGCACTCGAATTCGAAATGCGAATGCGCTCGCAAATAATCCCGGGCTCGGGTTCGCTAATTCCAAATTAACGAGTTTTCCGTTGCGTCGTAATTAAATGATTACGCCTAGCGAAATCACTATTCACGTCGCTAACGAATTAATTCTAAATTTAATTCGTTCGCCCGAATTAAAATCTAATTTTAATTCCGCGTCGAAATCCAATTTTAATAATATATCAAATATATTATTTTATCGATTAATTCCAAATTAATCGTTCTCTCTCTTTAATTAATATTTTATCCCAGATAAAATATCTCCGCAATTAATCCCAGATTAATTTTCTCTCTCTTCTAATTAATCCGAGATTAATTAAAGTGCGAGTTATACATCATCGGTGAATCTTCAGGAAGCGACCCATGAGATCTCCGGATATGTTGGCAGTAAATACGGTCGTCGGATTATCCGAACACGTAAGCACCTCGTACTACGTTTATACCGATTTACAAGACAAGGTTGGCTTCTAGCAAAGCGCCATGCCTACCCAATTCTCCAGAAATATTCTTACAGGAATATTAGATCTGTATCAAGCGTAGTATACCGTAGTATTGTGTATATCGGCCCAGTATCGGATAGTCACGTGCTAGGCCTGGGGCTGGATTTGTGTCTGCCCCGTACGAAGCACATGTCGGATGTCTGGTAACTAGTCTCTATAATCGGATATACATGACCTGTCATAATATCCGATGGTCTCGCAGCACTTAAGAGCACTAATACCGTATCCTGCGTGACATCATCTCCAATATGACTGAAGTGATACTTCCGTCTTGACATCACACCCAATACACTACGACTCTCTGATAAACCCAGAAGTGGTGTACGCAGAACCGGTTAAAGCCCTGTACCACCAAGACCAAAGTCTATCGATTATCGTAAGTATTAGCGATGTAAGTCTCAGGTTAAGACCATACACACCTACCCTGATTTCGGCCTCCCATAGACACATAGTCATAATACCAATGGGATTCCGAGGGGTCTATCCAGAGCGAAGCTGTTTCCCGTACCATCGGTGAAACACAACCTCCTATCGCACTTGCATAAGTATCCAATACTTATATATATGAGAACTATGCCGTTGTGCCCTCACAACGCGCACAAGTGCAATACTAGCCTATTCCGCATTATCGATGTCCAGTCTCGATAATACTCCGGCTAGGGATATTTAATGATTAATCCTTCGGGGATTGATACTGTCTCATATCATCTCAATCCAGGAACTAATCATATGGACCTCTCTTCATTTATACATTTATGGTGATCTAATCACAAATGATGAGAGTGCAATTTCCTTGTCACATAGTTAATTTGTACAACAACACCGTGATCTGTACAAATAGTGACGCTATGGGTCATATATCCAACAATCTCCCACTTGGCACATAGCCAGTCACTCGAGTGTCTAACACCCGAACTATGTACGGTTCGCTCAAATTGCTGAGGAAAGGTTTTCGTCAGCGGATTTGTTTAATTATCGTCTGACGCGATTTATACGATCATCACATCGCCACGATGTATGATCCGAACGAATCAGATGATATAGAAGTATATATCTGGATCGTCGATGAGACCTTTAATTCCTTAGCCTGTGCTGACGCCTAGCTCAGCTGCTAAAAGAACTATATCTAATCTAATTAGATTTATTTTCGATCCAAATGGCTTCTATTGCTGCCTCAGCTGCAGCAATAATCCGCATTTGTTGTTTATTCGGCAACAGTTATCTTGCTCGGAATATTTCCAGCTCACTGTCCCGTTATTCAAACTTTATAGTACCGTAGTATTTAATTGTTTGGAAACTTGCAGCAGTGATCCTAGTCACTTCAAGTTCTCCTACTCCATAGTTTAAGACACATCTTTAGTTCTCTCAGATACTAACAGATGTTCTTAATCTTCAATCCAGTGACTATCACTTGGATTGACCCGATTGTGACTCCATATGCTCAAAGCGTATGAGACACCATACAAGTACATTTTAAATGTACAATTTCCAGAGAGTGTTAACAACTCCAAATCTATCCTAGTAGATCTTTATTCCTTGAATAAAGGTTGTTACTCCCCAGAATTCTACGGAGAATTTCTTATGAAAGCCAAGCTTTCACCGATTGCTTTATGGGAATTTAACTGTCAGTGCTCTCCCACTAACCTCCTTATATACACAAGAATCATTTCGTTTTGAATTAAATCATACTCCATTATGATTACATCAAAACGATAATTCCTAGAACCTATGCTTGCTTCAATCCAAACATGGATCGAATAACCGCAAAACTTGTTTGTCGGTTATACAAAATCGTCAGGATGTTGTAAGCATCCTCCAAAAGGTTCCTTTTCAGGAAAGCGATTTTGATCTGCAACTGACACATTTCATAAATGAAATATGCAGTTATCAACAAGCATCTTCAAAATGGATTTACCATGGCAACAGGTAAAAGGTTGAACCGTTATTAACACAATGTTGATAACGATACCTTTCCGTCAACACCAAAAGCCCAGCTTGTACGTTGGTATGTTGCCTTCCATGTATGTATGTCTTCCTTGAAGACGTTTAATGTACCAATAGGCACAATGCCTTGTGGTACAACAACTAGTATCCAAAATAGTTGTTATACATGGAATCCATTTCGGACTCATGGCACTTTGCCATAATAGGGAGTCGATACCTTGTATCACTTCCTCAAAACGTAGTCGGGTGATATACCTTCATAAGATTGACATCTTTATGAGGTTAGATCAGAAACCCATACCCTAGGTTGTTTTCTGACTCTATCCGATCTACGAGTGTCTTGTGTATTGAAGATTAATGGTATAGATTCATCATAGATGAACTATTTGTGTTCCATTAAGGACTTCGTGCCTTGAACAGTATTACTCCGATTTTCATCGAGTATCACTATCCTCCCACTGACCACTGCATATCGGTATTCCTCTCAGGAAAAACCGCATGGTGAGCAACAATCACATTGTTCTCATGTGAGATTTATAAGTACTATACTTATGGTTTCCCTTAGGATAACCTATATTGGCACTTATCCAATTTGGGTCCTTAGTTTGGTATCATCCAAACGTTATGCCTGGCATACCCAAATTATCAGGAATGAGAAACCCGTTTCTTTCCCGTTCATATCTATATGACATCTGTCAAACAGATTATATGGAACCTTATTCTAAATAAGTTATTGCACTGTTAAAACTTATCCGTTGAAGGAAATGGTAGCTCAGAGCGACTCATGATTAGCCTTATCATGTCTAACATGATTCGGTTAATCCGTTCGGACACACCGTCACTTTGACGTGTGTTCCGGGAGGAGTCCTCATTTGAAAGAATACTATACTCTTTCAAGTATATAAGAAACTTATTGCTTAAGTATTTTCCATTACGGTCTTACCGTGACGGTATAATACTATAGCCGATCTGTTTGTCTATTTCGTGTCGAAACTCTAAAAGTTTCGATTTGTGTTCTTCAAAAGAAACACATAACCATAACGTGATGCCACATCCGTTAAGGTCACGAAATATTCATGTTCACATCTAGCCTAGCTAGATATGGGCCCACTTACTTCACCATGAATAGGGCTAACAGATCGGTGGCATTTTTACTATTACCAAGTAAATAGTATTTTAGGTACTTTACCTAATAAACTAGATTCGCAGACCTTATTTGAATAGTCAAATCAGTCCTAGTACCCACTCTTCAAAAGTGTGGATATACGAGTCTTGTATAATTGTGTCCTAGACAACAATGCCACAAATAAGTCTCTATTGATCAAATCAATTTGAGCTATTTATTTGTCATTTTATATGTTTGAGATTTTATTATATTCAAAATATAAATTTGTTATTTACATCTAATGTGTTTATCTCAGTATCATCTTTATATAATAAAACACTTAGTGTTCTAGAATATAAAGGTTTATCCACACGGATTAAACACTGATATAGAGATAATGTCTCTAGTCAAACTAGTTACATTATAACAGTTCCTAATTTAAGTACACACCCGAAGGGTAGTTCCTAAACTTAGGTATCTACGGTCGAAACAGCGACTTTCGTCCCGTTTCCGATTCGCAGAGAAATCTCGGCTTGAAGTCAGTATCCTGCTCAAAGCAGATTCTGAACATCAATACATATATTTTATGTACCACACTAAGTATTTAAAATCTAATTTCAATACTAGTGTGAACATAACTAAGACAAATATTTTTAAAGTTGAGCCTCGCCCTTTCTTTAATTCCTTCGTGTCTGCCATATCCAAATGGTAGTCACTTTGGGATATGTCAATTATCCTTTTCAATATTTCAGAAACCTTAGGCCAAGCCTTGGGTTTTAGAATATCGAAACTGATGTGCACCTCGTGCTACATGCCCAATTGCAATTTTAATACTTCTTAAATCTAAAATTAGATTTATGACAAGTATATTAAATTAAGCATTAAAGTCATCATCACATAAATCTTCCAAAGACTTTATGCTCTACTTATTTTGCTTAATTTTGGGCTTAAGGTATAATAAGTTATTTTATCAAATAAAGTAACCTATTATTTATTCCCAATTTGAAAATTAAATCATTTAAAATATTTTAATCCCAGATTATATTTTAAATATCCAACTTTTCAATTTTATCTTGATTACAATAGTCCAACTATTTAATCAACGATTAGTGGTACTATATATATTATAATGATTATAATAGTCCAACTATATAATCAAATATAATCCAAATTAATTAACCTCAATTACATTGATTACTATAATCCAATTATAAAATCAACTGTAAACTGAAATTAATTAATTCAAATATATTGATTAATATAATCCAATTATATATATAATCAAGTATAATACAGTCCAACTGTTTATTAAACAACAATTTAAATATTAGTCCAACTAACATTAAAAATAACGAAATAATTTAAATGAGCGCGTATGGCGAGTAATTGAACGAATATTGCAAATTCAATTCTTGCCTCCCACTATTTTTCGTCGAGCCTCTAACCCTCTGTCGAGTACTCGGGAAACCGTGTTTCCTAGTGGGCTAGGATCCCGTTAAATATCACACAATCTTGACTTTGGCCAACAAATTGTATGATAATTAACTAGGTAGATCTCGAAGATCAATTGGATCTCATCCAACTCCTAGATCCAGTAGGTGGACATCCAAGTCCCAAACATATATCTTATATATGCCTATACATCGAATGTATACCCTAACCTTTTTCCTCTGAATCAACTAGGCCTTGGCTTTGGCACAACAAACCTAGTGATCCCAGTCAAGCGCGGACCCATTGACATGGAAGCTTCGTAATCAATGTCAATGGACAAGAAGTGGTCTTGACTTTGGCCAACAAACCACAACTTGGACACGACACCGATATGGAACAAAGCCTCGTGATTAAAACACATCTTCAACGGACAAGGGCTTGACTTTGGCCAACAACCCCTGCCAATCTCGGATCTTGAGTAAGAATCACTCAATGGAAGGAAAAACGCTTGATATTTTATGAGGGTTTTCGCGTGCAATTGGCTACCAATTTAATTATCTTTGTTAAGGTCTCATCATCATACACCCTTAAACATGCATTCTAAACACATAATAAAGCGCATATGATATAAAATAATAATGATATGCGGATGGATATTTTACATTGATCCTAGATCAAATCTCTCACTTTCTCTCTCCCGCTAGCACAAATATTTCTTCTACCCGTTACACTACACTTCTAAAGAAACCTCATTTACATGGAGGGGAATAGGTGAGAAGAGAATACAAAGAAATAGGAGATAAGGCTGGACGCAGGTCCAATTAATAAATCAAATTTATTACAACAATTTCTAAAATCGCCCCACCCGGCTAATATCCATCCGATATACATTATTCAACATCACAACCATGTATTCATACAAGCATGTTATCAATCAATCTAATCCAATTAATTAATCTTGATAATTAGTGATCATCCAATGTTCAAACAAAGATTTGATTTTGTTCGAGTCAAACTCGTATTGCGAACACGTACTCAAAGTACGATTTCTACGAATTAAATTAAATTACATAATTAAATCCAATTTAATACGTATTTAATTCTAATTCATTATTTAATTCCAAATTAAATATTACACTTTATAAAATAAACCTTTACGACTTAAATTCCAAATTTAATCGTTACGGGTCTCAAAGCCCGATTAATATCCAATATTAATTTAATTAAAGTCCAATGGGCTTTTAATTAATTTCTTGAGGCGTGGACTTTTGGTCAACTCGGGTCAAACCCGCAACCAAAGTCCAATCCGGGAGTTACCCCATAAGCCCATAAATTAATTTAGGCCCATTAGGCCCAATTAAACGTTAAAGGTTCATTAGTCGCATTTGGGCCTTTTGGAAGCGGTTTTGGGCCTAATTGGATCCAACCAATTTTGGCCTAAACCAACTTTGTACAACAAAGTCCAATAAACCCAATAACAACTTAAAAGCCCAAATCCAATTTTAAGCCCAATAATTTAATTTCAAAAAATTCCAATTAAATTACCTAAAGTGTATAGCATTATTAATTACCCAAATCAAAGTTTCCAAAACATCAAATTTGTCCAATTAATCATGCTTAACATCAATTAATCATGTCCAACATAATTAAATCAAAATCAAACCCAATTTTACATGCTTAAAGTCTCGGCCATAAGGGGAAAAAATGCCCAAATCAAATTCAATCCAATTGAACCCAATCAAACATAAATTCAACATCCCCAAATGATTTCTAAGTCATCCAATGAACAAAAAATCAAAAAACCAAGACATTAGGGCACTTGCCAAATTCGGCCATCACAAGCAAATTGGGAAAAATTGTTCCAAACACTTTTCATCAAATTGATCTAATCAATCATCAATTAAACAACATTCAAGCATTCTAAATCATCCAATTTCATTAAACATGCTCAAAATCAAGTTTACCCAAATTTGTCATGCCCAAAATTTGGGGAAAAATGGATCCAACCAAATTTCATGAAATTGATTATGCACAACATCAATTCAACCTCATTCAAGCATACTATACTAAACAATTTAATCATTTGATGCTCAAATTGAGTTTACCCAAATTAAAGTTTTGGCCAACATTAAGCAAATTGGGGAAAATCAATCCAATTAATTTTTCATCAAATTGATTACATATAACTCTAATTTATCATATACAAGCATTCTTAAACAAACAATTTGTCAAAATCATGCTTAAATCAAAAAGCCCCAAATTTGCTCAAGAACCCTAAATTCGTTTTATGCAACCAATAGCTCAAGATACCATTGTTGAGTTTCAATCAAGTCCCAAGATCATAAATCATGCATAAAAACGAGTTGAATACATCAAAGGAGGTGCGGAATTCATACTCACATTGATGGGTTTTGATGAAATGAAGAAGACCAAGCCTTCAAGCTTCCCTCCATAAGCTCGCCCAAGGCTTCTCCTTGCTGTGGACTGCTCGTTTTGGTGGGGTGGTTGTCCCTCCATGTTCGGCCATTGAGACTCCATTGAAGCTCCAAGCTTCAAGCTTTCCAAGCTCACAAATTCGTTTCCCTATCACCATAATATAACCCATGTGTGTGCTAGCACTCTTGTTTTGCAACAAAACACTCTCACTTGCTTCTCTTTCAATTCGGCAGTGACCAAAAAAGAAGAAGAAGATGAAATGGCTCTAAGCCGTGAATGAGAGGGAGAAGAAAAGAGGGAAAACGTGAATGGAGAGAGAGAAAAGGTAAATGGTTTTTACTTATATATTTATTTTATTTTCCAAAATAAATCAAAAATACAAAAAGCATTTACATTTACCAAGTACAAAAGTCAAAAAGCAAAAAGCCTATTAATGCTTTCCAACAACCATTTACTATTCACATCAAGTCACTTTAATAAAGTGACAACATGTCATGTCACATCACTCAAAGTGACAAGTGATTTGACGATTGATGCGACTAGCGATTTGACGCACGATTTGACTTGCGTGCCGCACTCGAATTCGAAATGCGAATGCGCTCGCAAATAATCCCGGGCTCGGGTTCGCTAATTCCAAATTAACGATTTTCCGTTGCGTCGTAATTAAATGATTACGCCTAGCGAATTCACTATTCACGTCGCTAATTAATTCTAAATTAATTCGTTCGCCCGAATTAAAATCTAATTTTAATTCCGCGTCGAAATCCAATTTCTAATAATATATCAAATATATTATTTTATCGATTAATTCCAAATTAATCGTTCTCTCTCTTTAATTAATATTTTATCCCAGATAAAATATCTCCGCAATTAATCCCAGATTAATTTTCTCTCTCTTCTAATTAATCCTAGATTAATTAAAGTGCGAGTTATACATCATCGGTGAATCTTCAGGAAGCGACCCATGAGATCTCCGGATATGTTGGCAGTAGTAAATACGGTCGTCGGATTATCCGAACACGTAAGCACCTCGTACTACGTTTATACCGATTTACAAGACAAGGTTGGCTTCTAGCAAAGCGCCATGCCTACCCAATTCTCCAGAAATATTCTTACAGGAATATTAGATCTGTATCAAGCGTAGTATACCGTAGTATTGTGTATATCGGCCCAGTATCGGATAGTCACGTGCTAGGCCTGGGGCTGGATTTGTGTCTGCCCCGTACGAAGCACATGTCGGATGTCTGGTAACTAGTCTCTATAATCGGATATACATGACCTTGTCATAATATCCGATGGCCGCGCAGCACTTAAGAGCACTAATACCGTATCCTGCGTGACATCATCTCCAATATGACTGAAGTGATACTTCCGTCTTGACATCACACCCAATACACTACGACTCTCTGATAAACCCAGAAGTGGTGTACGCGAACCGGTTAAAGCCCTGTACCACCAAGACCAAAGTCTATCGATTATCGTAAGTATTAGCGATGTAAGTCTCAGGTTAAGACCATACACACCTACCCTGATTTCGGCCTCCCATAGACACATAGTCATAATACCAATGGGATTCCGAGGGGTCTATCCAGAGCGAAGCTGTTTCCCGTACCATCGGTGAAACACAACCTCCTATCGCACTTGCATAAGTATCCAATACTTATATATATGAGAACTATGCCGTTGTGCCCTCACAACGCGCACAAGTGCAATACTAGCCTATTCCGCATTATCGATGTCCTGTCTCGATAATACTCCGGCTAGGGATATTTAATGATTAATCCTTCGGGGATTGATACTGTCTCATATCATCTCAATCCAGGAACTAATCATATGGACCTCTCTTCATTTATACATTTATGGTGATCTAATCACAAATGATGAGAGTGCAATTTCCTTGTCACATAGTTAATTTGTACAACAACACCGTGATCTGTACAAATAGTGACGCTATGGGTCATATTATCCAACAGTTTTGGCACATGAGACACTTTACACTTAGACGGCAGTCACGTCACCGATCTATTTAGATCAGACGTCCGCCTGTTCGTTGGGTGTAGATAGATCCTCAATGTGTCCTATGTGTATCAAGACAGGATCAGTCAGTCTGTGTATCAGAGCCATTAGTTAGTCCATATGATTAGCAATCAGATAAAACCATGGGGCCCGTGGTAAAGTTTAGAAGCTAGTTCTAAACATTCTTTTAGAGATTGCTAATAGAATAGTCGACTGGATAATCCCGATAGAGATTGATGTTTACATCTTATCTCTGGGATTTATCCGGATAACCTGTGCCGGAGGGAAAGGAATTATACATTTGCCATGACCTCGACCTGTATGGTTCAGCGAGATTATCCGTGATCGTCATAATCTAAGGGTGGATAGATTATGGGACACGAAATTTGATTTCGTGACGGATATACCTGAATCTAGAGAGTCTCAATAATGAAACATACTCGTAGAGCACTAGAGCAACATTAATTAAATAATATTGATTATTTATAAAGTCGTTTAAAGGTTAAACGCAAGATACGTGCTAAAGGGACTAGATAGTCATTTGCCTAATTATTGTGTATTTACTTTTAATACTTGATTAATTTAAATACACATTAATTAATAGTCAAAATGAGTCATTTGACTTATATCCTAATGAATATATATTTTTAATATTTTAATGTAAATATTATACATATATTTAATATATTTGTATTTGATTAATTAATTAATTATTTAATTGTTAAATGATTAAATTAATTAAAATATAAATATCTTACATTAGGATATTTTAAGTAAATGATATTAGTTGCCATTGTTGACTTAAATAAATATCCATAAAGTGTTTAGATATTTGTCAAGTTGATTAAATATTTTTGAAATGAAAATGAAATGAAAATTTTGGTATATACACTAGTTGAATTTTCGGCCAAGGCCAAAAATGCACAAATATATATTGTTTTCATTTTCTTTTCATTTGGTTAACCTAATACACTTTACAAGAAACTCCATTAAAGAAAACAAAGAAAGCAAGTGAGGAAGAAAAGAAGAAACCAAAAGAAAAGCTTGGATTTTGTAAGTTTTTCAAACTTACTATTAGAAAGGAAATTGTTCCTTAGGATCTAGGAAACATCTTGTGATGTTATTAAGTTATTCTTTTCATTATTTCTTGTATTTTTATGATGGAAATTTTGTTGTGAAAGTGTTGAGCATGTATGATGAAGAAAGCTTGTAACTATTGTAGTTATAACTATCTTTTAAGGTTTTGGAAACCATGTGCTAATCTAGAGTTATTGACCCACTCTTAAATGACCTAGATTTGATCTTGAGTTGTTTCATTGTGTTGAGACTTGGATTGGATGGAAGAATGATGATTGAAGTAATTGATTTAATGTATTTGGTCTAATTTGTCCAATTTGTGGAAAATTGAAAAATTAGGGTTCATAACTAATTCCAAATTTGGGGCTTTTCATATATGTTGTGTATTGTGTGTGTATATGATGCATATAAAGTTTCATGTTCATTGGATTACATCTTGATGTGTTTTGATGCATGAAATGACAAAATGCACAATCCCCCCCCTAATGGAGCTCTCGGCCAAAGTGAAGGAATTTGGGGATTTTGGTTGCTTTGGTGTTTTGATGTTTTGAACATGCTAAGTTCATCTTAGAAATGATTTAGAATCATTCAAAATTGATTAGATCAATTTCGGACTAAAATGGACAAAATACCAAAGTAAGGGTAGTAAGGGTAATTTGGTAAATTCACTTAAATATGATTATTGAATTTTATTTCATAATTTTATTATTGGAATATTAAATAAATATGTTTATTTAATTAATCCGAGAAAAATTTTTGAAATCTGAAAATCGGATTTTCACCGCTTCCGCTGCGTTACCGGATTCGGATTCAGCCCCTAAAACCCCTACATGTATGACTATTTATGGGTTTGGGACTTTATGACTCATAAATAACTTTTCCATGTATTCTTATCTTCACATGTGATCTACTTACGTATCATACTTTGATGACTCTCTTACTGTACTGAATGCAACATTGCAGTAAACTAATTTCCTCGATCCTATACTATACTACATATCCACCAAACCACCCAAAACTGTGGCTAAAGCCAATCCAGACCCGGGGTGGTTTGGTCAACTTAACTATGACTGGTTGCTTATTCAGTTATTCCAAATTTATTATTAACACATCTTTAGTCAATTGCTTCCCATAATGACTCGTTTTCCTTGCTGAGTTGTACTTCTAGGGTATTCCATTTTCAGCCATTTCTATAGTCTTGTCCTATCAGGTGTTGTCATTGTCTATTCATTATTGGTCACCTAGTTTCTTTGGCTGCTAATACATAATCGGTCGTGTTTAACGTGGTCATTCATATACTCATGTCATTACTTTTCTATTGCTTCCTCTTTCCATCAATCTATCTGGGCATCTTCTCCCTTAAATTCATTACTTGAAGTTTCTTTTCTCTCCTCCTATGCTCTTATCCTATATCTAGAACTTTTGGGTTCCATATCTTTATATTCTTCCCTAGGGGTATTATCTTTCAATTGTCACTTACCATTCTTTGTAGAATATTTACTACACTATGGTTTTTACTTGTATAATAAGGTAGGACCTGAGCCTTAAACCTCTCTGGTTATGGCGATCTCACTAGCTACCTCTGTTGTAGTTGCACGTACTAATCATTTATTAATCTAGGACTCCCATTATCATATATATGGTGTTGGTTTCTCACTTAGATACCTCTACTAGATATTACCTAGATTATCTCCAGTTTTACTTCACTATCGATCCGTTTTCTGTCTATCAACCATACTACTTCTTATTATGAACCATGTCTAGAGTCATGCTCTTTACATACTTTATTATTCATCTCTGCACTTCTTATTATGATAAAATTTGAGATGGGTTTTGGTATGGAATAGAGAATGAGATCCAATGATATTTGGTTGTCTATAATGAATCCTATATTGGCTAATTTTGTAATATTAGCAATCATTTTTAACATATGTTCACTTACGGATCCGCCTCTATATTCAGAATCATGCTATATACAGCAATATCAAACAACTCATTTAAGTGTCTGATGAATATTTGAACATCTAATGACCCAAAAACATCCGACCTAGGTGAACCAAGCTTTCGAAGGAAAACAAATGAGCTTTCAAATACCTAGGATCAAAGGGCATCCTATAAATCTTTTTTTCTTGGATCCAAATCATTGCCATCTCCAGACCCATATTATGGAATATCCTAGACCAGAATGGGATATAAATTATCTGAAACAGAACCTTCTATCTTTCAAACCGATTCAAGCTCATTTGCTTATACGGAGTCAAACCGAAACAATGAAGAATGTGAACTCTCAACTAAGCTTGTCCCCAAGTATCACCTTCATGAGATTTTTATAGCTCATTCGACATAGAGCCAAGCATTATACAAACTGCTTACTGATCATCATGGTGTGCTTCCTCCAAGAATCAAAAATAATTTGGTCAACATCTTTATCAGGTTAAGGGGAAATTGTTTTGTTGCAAGACATAGGCAAGTTTTTCTTTCCTAAGAACTATCTTTAGGTTTGTCAATCAGCCAATGTAATTTTCTCCTGCGAGCTTGTTATCAAAGATTGAACGTATACATATGGGGAATTTAATGTTTAGAATTGATACTCATATTTATGTTCATAATATTATTGGTCTTTTAATATTTTGATATGTCTCCGACTATATTTTAAATTTTATTTAGATCTCATCAACGCTCATAATGATGGATTTATAGTACACAAAAACTTCATCATTACTATTTTATAACTCCGATTAGGTTCTGTCGTTCTAAAATATATTGATTAGATTGGTTTCAAACCAATTGTGATTTAACACACAATTCTTTGTTTCTGATAGGAGGACAATCAAACATGACATTGATTTGTTGTCAATATATGTGTATTAGGTGAGCAATAAGAATACCCTGGAATCGATTGGATCCGAACCCAAAATGATGGATAGGGTACCGTATTTAAATAGAATAGGTTATGGTTTTAAAATTTTAAGAATCAATTTTTTTAGGGTAGGTTCCGATTCCATTTTAACATGTTAAAGGTAGCATATTTTTCTCACCCCTACATGAATTTATCCACATTTGTTTGGGAAAAACAAAACTTAAATTTTCATTACTATTTTCTGAAAATTATTAATTATAAAAGTTATATTTATCAAATATTATAGATTTTTATTTAACAATTGAACTTTCATTTCACGACAAATGTGGCTTAAAGCCACAATACCAAACGGAAGCCTACTACAGTGTAGCAAAACTGTTATGGTGTGCTCGGAAATATGAGTTATTTCTATTAGCTTGTTTATTTTTTGAAATTTAAAGAAAATACAAATAAGGATGGAGTCCACATATTTGATAAAAAGTGAATGAGATTGTCATTCCCTTTGTTTTATGGAATGGAATTCCCATTCTATTATTAAATGAGCAATTAATAATTAATAATTAATAAATTAATTATTAATTTATCTTAAAAATTAATAAATTAATAACAAAATTATTAATAAAAAAATTATTAATAATTCATAATTAATAATAAATTAATATTTAGAAATTTAATAAATGAATAATTTAGTAAATTAATAAATTCATATATAGTAATTTAATATATTAATAATTAAAATATAATTTTAATTAAGGATATTTTTATAACTTGTTAACAATTTATTCCGATTATTAGACAGAATAAACACATCAATAAGTAAATAATTTATTCTAATTTCGATTCATCATTCCCGGCTTATGATTACAATTCATAAAGTATTTGTTATACACTCCCAAATTTACATCGAAAGCCAAGTTAATTTTATCCTATAGCTGCTTAATGAGACAATAATATCCCTACTAATTTACCCTAGGCCAAATTCCAACCAAGCCACTTAACATGAAAGCTAGCACTTTCTTTTTACAGGTGAAGCCACAACAACATATAGGCGTTAGTTCTCATCAAGCTAAAACTAGTACCATAAAACATAGAAAGGACACTAAAAAAAACTATATTCTCATATTGCTTAAGCTATTGAAAGACTTGAATGTTTCGAAGGCAAAAATAT
>SKCR01031602.1:0-18752 GCA_019454045.1 Zanthoxylum bungeanum | reverse complement strand
TGTTTGCATTATTTAATCAAGATGCAATGCATGAAGATAGTGTACAAAGCACTCAAAGGTAATGCATGGAAATTGAGTGTTAGACACTCTAAGTCTTTGCATGGTTTGGTTATATTTATATTATTATTTAATATAATTATGACATAAATATAATTGATTTTTGAAACAAAACATATCTTCTTCCTCTCTCAAATTACCGAAAACAGTAGGCTAAAAACTCTCTCCATATTTCTTCATTTGTTTTGTGGCAAGACAAGAAGAAGTGTGCTTGTTTGGAACTCTAACACACAAGTTTGGCTAGCAACATCAAGGGATCATACAAGGTGTTATGGGAAACTCATCTTAGAGCTTGGAAGGATCAACTAAAGCTTGGAGCTTCTCTTTACTGCTTGGCCGAATTCCCCACTGCACAAAGGAGCAATTTTCGCTTCATCCATAGCATCCACATTTGGCTTTTGTGAGTATTGTTTCCGCCATTAATTCAATCTAGTTCATTCTTATATATATCTTGCTTGTTTTTGATCTTGGGATATGGTTATTAGATTTCCAACAACGCGAACGCGCACCCACTGAACTGAGTCTTTTTCATCATATTCATACATAGTTTCCTAGTAGCTATCCCCACATGTATGAATACAATGTGTTTAATGATTACGATTCATATACCTATGTCATGATAACATTTGAGTATTATTTCTTGTGGTATATCGGATGGAAACCCAGACATAAATTCCATAGCCGATTCCAATGGACGGTAGTACGGTCTGTACTGGTATACAATTCCAGTACCACTTGAGAAGGTGCTCACATGTGTGCTTGTGTGGTTAGTATGTCTGCTTGTGTTTTCTTGAATATAATATGCCAGTGAAGTTGTATGTTTGTCGCTCCTTTGATATACTTTCAAGCATGCATCTTAAATATGAAATAATGTAAACTTAGGTGTAAGTTTTATTTTGTACATGTGAATTTAGAAGCATGATACTCTTGGAAATAAGTGGTACTTAAGCCTGATTAAATTATTACATAAATCCTTTCATTACAAGTGGCATGAGTAAGGGACCATTCCGAACCCAATGGTTTGAGGTCTTCCCTTGCGAGGGGTGAGTGCGGCCTTAAATCTATTTCCCGTTCACACCGGGTGGCGACTCCATTATTCTCCGGTTTAGTCCCCCGTGGCTACTCCGTACTCCCGATCGGGCCGCGAGCCCGGGACAGCATGCGTCGTCCAGTTTCTGTGTTCCCACAGTCTGGCGACTCCACTGGGGATAGAGAATCGGCCCCGAAATATTGTCTTGTGATGTTTGGATCTATGTTTTAATTGATCGTGTCTATAGTGGATAAAGTGAGGGTTTAATCAAAGGCATTTTGAGGCTAGGTAATGGTTTGGTGTCTTCTTTCATTCACTACCTTTCTAGAAGGAAAAGCTGTGAAGGCACCTAGATAGCCATCTACTCGTAGCCTATTGTGATGGACTAATTTGGAGGACTCGTTGTTTATTCCTGACACCAAGCGATAAGAGCCTAAGAGGCTTGGGTATTTAAGTGAGCCTCGCTCCACCTTCCCTCTAGGGAATCTACAACGAGAAATCCATCTGACAGTCCGTCACACACCAAAGCTCATTGGCATGTACCTTAGTGTATAAAAAAGGGTGCGCTCACTTGGTTGCTCGAACCTTGAGTGGGGAGACCTAGTTATGGGCCATCCTTCGCCGGTGAGAGCCTTTGTCTATACTCTTGCTAACCCACCCATAGATCGGGTTGGCTAAAGTAACAATTATTTCCTTGAATATGTGCTTGTGGACCATCCTCATTTGGATGCAGTTGGACTATTGTCAGAAATGCGGACTTGCGGCCATTTAAACTGGGGCGAGTTCGTACCTTATGACTATTAGGCCCGAAGCTTCTGAAATGTTGATAGGCCATTATGTAGAAATTATTACGTTATGTTTGCATTATCCTTCTTCTATGCTTGTTGTTGGGAACATCGTCGTTGGATCCATTTGGACCATTTGTCATGGAATATGGGCTTGTTGGGCCATTTAAACTGGGACAAGAACGTATTTCATGACTATTGGGCCAAAGGCGTCTAAGTGTTGATGGGCCACTTTGTGCTTGTGTTCGGAACATTACCATTTGGATTTAGTTGGGGCTCCTTGTCATAAGATGTGAACTCGTTGGGCCGTTTAAACTGGGATAGGTTCACTCCTGTGACAATTAGCCCAAAAGATTCTAAAATGGTAACGGGCCGATTTGTTTGAAATTTTAATTGATTTAATATGTTATATATGTTACATGCATCTCATGCACCTCATGCATACATATATCATGTTAACACCCTCTATGTCTCAAAAAGACATCATAGATACCGTTTGGGTTAGAGAATGGACAAGACTCACTAAAAGAACAATAACAGTCATGAAGAATCTGGTAATGAGGTATCCCGATGGATCAGTTAGAGAATAGTCTCGCCAAGGTCACTTAACAGTTGCAAGCTTTGACTACTGCTGTGGCTGGTATGGCTGTGCCCCGTGCTGGGGGAATTTCTGAGAATGTGAGACGTGAGGAGCCTCTGAATGGGTTGGGGGATGATATCCCCACTTTTGATGATAATATGGCAGAGTATGGCAGCAGTAGCAGAGATATGGGTCTCAGGCAGAGTTACAGAAACTTCGGGATCAGGTTGAGTCGGTTACCCGCAAGATGAGGGGTAAGAATGAGGATTTGTTGGATTATGACACACTGACTTTCGAGGAACAGTTGCCGACACAGTTCAAGATGCCTGATATGGCTAAGTTTAACGGGAATGGGGATCCAAGGGTGCATCTCCAACAGTTTGTATCAGTCATGAGTTCAGTTGGCTTATCTCAGTGCAAGTGCAGAAAATGGTTGGAATGTCGCTTGAAGGAGCTCCCGTGGTATGGTACCACAGTTTGGAGAAGAAAGTGAAGGAAGATTGGAGGGAGTTGGCCGATGCTTTCCTGAAGCAGTATGTCACTGACTTAGAGATCGATCTGTCACTCCGTGATCTGGAGAATGTTAAGCAGAAAACGGAGGAGAGTTTTTAAGGAGTATGTGGACCGGTGGAGGGGTCAGTTATTAAAAATGCAGACTAGGCCCTCATAGAAGGATCAGATTAAGATGATTATCAAGGGCACCAAGCCCTCCATTTACTGCAAGTTGAGGAGGATGACCTCCATGATTGCAGACTTTCGGCAGTTGAGGGAAACTGTCATGGATATTGAGGAAGAAGAGGCCGAGAACAGAAAATTCTATGGTCTGAACAGGAGGCCCGTTGGGGGAACATCGGGAACAAAGCCTGTTTCTGCTAAGATTGCCGTTATCCGGAACCGGCAGTTTTCCAACTTGGGAAGGCCCCTGTCCAAGGTGCTAGAGAAACTGAAGAGGCAAGGGCTCTTAAAACCCTTGAAGCCAAACCATTACCCAATCCCCTACCATCACATTATAACCTAAGCCTTTACTGTCACTTTCACCAACAAAAGAGGCATGACAGCGAAAATTGCGCCCGACTCCGCCATGAAATCCAAGACCTGATAGACTCCAAGAAAATACCTGACCCAGAAATAGAACAGCCTGACACACACAGAAACCCCTTACCCAATTACCGTGCCGTACCACCACCAGCCTACATGATCAATTCTGGCCTCCCAGAAGACCTTGTCCTAAAATCCTTTCATCCTCTAGCCTTTTGCCTGGGAATCTAGGATAGTAATAGTGAAGATGAAGCTGAGCAGGGGAAAAACTTTTGGCTTGATTTCTCTAGCAGTGACGAGGAAGAAGTAAGGGGAATTACGCGCAGTGGTCATTTTTACAATGATATGGCAGATAAGGGTAAGGAAGTTTTGACAGATGGAAGAGAAGTGGTTGAGACTGCAGAAAACACTGAGGCGAATATAGTGCTGAGGCAATTGAGGAAGACTAGAGCACAAGTGAGTATCTGGGAACTGTTATGTGCATCTCGAGAGCATAGGCAGGCCATAGTTGAGGCCTTGAGCAAGATTATGGTACCGGAAGACGCCAACCCTGCAATGTTTATTGGGTCAGTTCAGAAAGAAGCTTTGCAGCTATCTTTTTCTGAGGATGAACTCCCGGCGGAGGGGAGAAATCATAATAGGCCTCTATTTATCATGGCCGAAGTGAGGGGCAAGAAAATTTCATGTGTGATGGTGGATGACGGTTCGTCCATCAATGTGTGCCCGCTGAAAAATTCTGGCGAGATTGGGTATGAAAGCAACAGACTTGGACCCCTCAAGTATGACTATTAAGGCTTATGATGACAGTAAAAGGGGAGTTGAGGGTACCTTTGTGGCTATGGTCAAGGTAGGACAGATTGAAGATGAGGTTGAGTTCACAGTACTGGACATCCCGGCTACTTTTGCCTTATTGTTGGGAAGACCTTGGTTTCACAAACTTGGGGGCTTGCCTTCCACTTTGCATCAGATGATCAAGTTCCCGTATGAGGGAGAAGTTGTTACCATCCGGGCTGAGTTAGATAATGTCATGGCTGCCTTGGAGATACAACCTTTCACAAGGTTTCAGGTGTCAGCTACTTTTGAGGAGTGGTCGATCCTAGGGTGGCTAGGATTATGGAGAAAATGAAGTTTGAGCCGGGTAGGTTCAAAATTACCAGATTTCAGAGGACAGACTACTCGGAAGGGTTTGGGGTATAAGTCTGATGAAGAAATGCCAAGGTCAAGAAAAGGGCCAGAAACTGATGGAATGTTTTGTGAAAGCTTCAGGATATCAAGGGGAGTCTGAACCTATGGAAGTTAATGGAATTGTGGTACTTGGGTTTGAGATCTTCCAGGATATGTTGGGTAAGAAGCTGATAGTTGAAGAAATTGTGAAGAAAGAAGAGGAGAATTGGGAGGAAGAACTGATGAAGTTGGAGAGCCTTACTCTGGGAGAGGACGAAAAGCCTGAGGAAGACCTGATTGCAGAGGAAGGAGTGTCTATAGATGATGAAGATATTTACCTTCCTGATTTGTTTGAATATACTTCCGCATTATCCAATAATAAAGACATCTCTTTTGCTTACTTGCCTGAGTCATTTCTATTTACACTGCACGAATCAAGCATATTTGACATCAGTTCAGCCAGAACTATTGCATTTAACTTGGGTACACTAGAGAACCCCAAGGAAATTCTGATTGCAAGTGAAGTATGTTGGTTTCTATAATTAGTCCAAGGAAGATAAGCAATAGAAATACAATAATCATACATGCAAAGCTTGAAGGATGGCGGAAACAGACTTTACAAAGCTATGTGACGAAAATGGTGATGAGGATCCTTGAGCTCCAAGGATGAAGTTTCGGCCAAGCAAGAAGATGGAGAGAAGCTTCAAATCTTTGAGTATTCCAAGCTCCAATGCGTTTCCCTATCACCTCTTTTGATCCTTGCTTGTGCTAGCAAAATGGAGAATGAGAAAACAATTTTCTTCCTTGTGTATGCAGCTCACGGTGTGAGCAAGAGAGAAAGAAGAGGAGAGTGTTTTCACTTTTAATTTTGTTCCCTTTTGCATGCCAAAACCGTGAGTGACCAAGGAAAAAGAAAAGTGATATGATATCTAATACCAAAAGAATTTTTTAATGCAAAAAATCCTTCAAAACCGTGCATGGCTTTCCCTCCAAAATGAAATCCATCATTTGCCATCATTACCACACTTTGAGATTAGAGACAATGTATCATCCCTCAAGGTGACTAGATACATCCACCATCTATTCGTATTAAGTAATGAGATATCGCGATGTGATTTTGGGATATCACTCGATTCAAATACGAATGTGTCCGCAAGCACTTTCGGGCTCGGTTTCGTTAATTCCGAATTAACGAATTTCCGTCGCGACGTGAATTAAATAATTACGCCTTGCGAATTACTATTCAGTTCGCTAATGAATTAATTCTAAATTAATTCGTTTGCCCGAATTAAAATCCGATTTTAATTCCGCGTCGAAATCTAATTTCGTTTAATAATATATCAAATTATTATTTTATCGATTAATTCCAAATTAATCGATCTCTCTCTCCTTCCTAATAGCATTTTTTTTTATCCAAGATAAAATTTCTCCGCAATTAATCCAAGATTAATAAGGTTCGAATCAACGTCATAGGTGAATCTTCCGGAAGCGACCCAAGAGATCTCCGGATATTGTTGGCAGTAAATACGGTCGTTGGATAATCCAAACACGTACGTACCTCGTACTACGTTTTTACCGATTCACAAGACAAGGTTGGCTTCTAGCAAAGCGCCATGCCTACCCAATTTCCAGAAATATTCTTATTGGAATATAAGATCTTTATCAAGCGTAGTATACCGCAGTATCGCGTATATCGAACGATCCAGTATCGACATCCAAGTCCGAAACATATATATCTAATACATATGTCAATGTATCCAATAATTTCCTAACATTCCTCTGAATCAACTAAGCCTTGGCTTTGGCACAACAAAACCTAATGATTCCAGTAAGCGGGACCCATTGACAAGAAAATTTCGTAATCAATGTCGATGGACAAGAAGTGATCTTGACTTTGGCCAACAAATCACAACTTGGACAGGACACCGATGTGGAACAAAACTCTCATGATTCAAACACATCCTCAATTGACAAAGGTCTTGACTTTGGCCAAAAACCAATGCCAATTTCGGATCTTGAGAAAGAATTTCAATCAACGGAAGGAAAATTGCTTAATATTGTTTGAGGGATTTTTCGCGTAATTGGCAACCAATTAATTTATCTTTGTTAGGTCTCATCAACATACACCCTTAAGCATGCTTCTAAAACATCATAAAGCGCGTAAAGTAAAGTAATAGTGATATGCGGATGGATATATAAACAACTTGTTCCTAGAACAAATCACTCCCTTTCCTCTCCCCGCTAGCACTATTCTACTACTACCCAATCACATAATACAATAAGAGAAACCTCATTTACATTGAGGGGAATTAGGTGAGAAGAGAATACAAAGAGATAAAGAGATAAGGCTGGACACGCAGGTCCAATTATAAATTCCAAATTTACAATAACTTCTAAAATTACCCTTTCCCTTCTAATATCCATCCGATATACACTATTCATTCATCACATACATATATATTCAAACAAGACATGTTTTTACAACCAATCTAATCCAATTAATTAGTCTTTGTTAAAGTGATCATCCAATGTTCAAACAACGGTTTGATTTTGTGCGAGTCCAACTCGATTGAGAATAAGTACATAAGGTACGAATTCGCGAATTATATCGAACTACTTATTAAATCTAATTTATTCGTATTCAATACTAATTCAATTATTTAATTCCAAATTAAATGTTACACTTTTAATATGCTTCAAGACTTAGATTCTAAATCTAATCCTATGGGTCTCAAAGCCCAACTAACATCCAATGTTGAATTTAATTCAAGTCAAATGGGCTTAGAATTGATTTATTAAGGCTTGGGCTTTGGTCAATGTGGGTCAAACCCAATTTCCAAGCCCAAATAAGGAATCACCCTTAAGTGCCATAAAACCAATTTTAAGCCCATAAGGCCCAATTAAATTATTAAAGCCCATTAATTAAATTTTAATATTCCAAACATTAAGTCCAATTAATTAAAGTGTAATACCAAGATTAATATATTAAACCAAATATTTCAAAATACCCATTTAATTTATTAATCATCAATTTTGTCAAATAAATGTCCAACATTAATTTTAACAAAAATCAACTCCTTTACATGTCCTATGTATTCGGCCAAGGTGAGTTTTTTTGTCGATTGTTTTTCAATCCGATTGAATTATTAATCTACGTCCCGTACACGTTCTAAGTCATCCAATGATCTTAAACACAAAATTTCAATCCACTCCAAGTAGCAACACATTCGGCCAAGGCATGAATTTGGGGAAAAAATCATCCAATGCATTTTTCATAAAATTGATTCCATATAACATCATGTTATATACATGCAAGCATACTTATTAATCAAATTCACAAGAACATGCTTAATCAATTTTGTCACACCATCGGCCAAGGTCAAAAATTTTGGGGAAAAATCATCCAATGCATTTTCATAAAATTGATTCCATATAACATCATGTTATATACATGCAAGCATACTTATTCATCAAATTTCACAAGAACATGCTTTAATCAATTTTGTCACACCATTCGGCCAAGGTCAAAATTTTGGGGAAAAATCATCCAATGCATTTTTCATAAAATTGATTCCATATAACATCATTCTATATACATGCAAGCATACTTATTCATCAAATTTCACAAGAACATGCTTCAACCAATTTTATCAAATTTTAACCTAAAGTATTTCATGCTTAACCATGGCTCAATGATACCATTGTTGGTTTTTATAATATGTCCCGAGGAAAGATTAAGCATACATGAAATACAACAAAGAATATATATAAAAGATGAAGTATGGCGGAATCATACTTACCAATCTCTGTGATGAAGAAAAGATCAAGCCAAGATGGAAGCTCCAAGGTAGATTAGGTTCGGCCAAGGAAGACAAGAGAGGAAGCTCCAAACTTTGTGTATTCCTTGCTCTATGATGGTTTCCCTATCACCTCTTTTGATCCCTTGAAGGTGCTAGCCTTGCATGTTCCAAACATCAACCTTTTCTTCAAGCTTTTGGCAACCAAATTTGAAGAAGATGAAGACCAAAACTGCATGCAGTTTTCGGTCAAGAGTGAGTGAGAGAAGAGAGATTTTTTTTCTAATTGATTTTGATACCAAAAATCAATTTATATTTATGCCATAATATTATTAAATAATAATAAATCTATGACACAAGCCATGCAAAGGCTTAGAGTGTCAAACACTCAAATTCCATGCATAACATTGAGTGTAATACACTATCACCATGCAATGCATCATCAATAAAATAATGCATATAATGACATGTGTCATGTGGGCCCCACACGTTTCCAAATGAAAGTGGGCCCACGTGCACTCACGCGTTCGGGTTCGATATTTCCGAAATACCGAACTTACGTCGCGACGTTATTTAAATCGAATTTAAATAAATAATCGCGCCTAGCGAAATTATTATTTACGTCGCTAACGAATTAATTCTAAATTAACTCGTAAGCCCGAATTAAAATCTAATTTTAATTCGCGTCGAAATCGAATTTCGATTATTATATCGAATATAATAATTTTATCGATTAATTCAAATTAATCGTTCTCTCTCTCTAAACAGGTACTTTATCCGAGATAAAGTTTCTCCGCAATTAATCCAAGATTAATTAAGTCGAATCAAATATCATAGGTGAATCTTCAGGAAGCGACCCAAGAGATCTCCGGATATGTGGCAGTAAATACGGTCGTCGGATAATCCGAACACGCACGTACCTCGTACTACGTTCTCACCGATTCACAAGACAAGGTTGGCTTCTAGCAAAGCGCCATGTCTACCCAATTCTCCAGAAATATTCTTATAGGAATATAAGATCTATATCAAGCGTAGTATACCGTAGTATTGCGTACATCGATCCAGTATCGGATGATCACATGCTAGGCCTGGGGCTGGAGATGTGTCTGCCCCGTACGAAACATATATCGGACATCAAAAGCTAGTCTCTTTAAATCAGACAATCCTGACCTAGTCATATTGTCCCGACGGTTGCAACCTTTTATAGAGTACTAGTTCTGTGTCCTGCGTGATCATCACCTCCATATGTCTGAAGCGATACTTCCATCTTGACATCACATCCAGTACACTACGATTCTCGATAAACCCAGAAGAGGTGTACACAGAACCGGTTAGGGTCCCCAACCACCAAACCAAAGTTTACCGATTGTCGCAAGTACTAGCGATGTAAGTCTCAGGTTAAGACCATATACACCTACCCTGATGCGGCCTCCCATAGACACGCAGACATACTACCAATGGGATTCCGCGGGGTCTATCCAGAGCGAAGCTGTTTTCCGTACCATCGGTAAAACACAACCTCCTATTGCACTTGCATAAGTATCCAATACTTAAATATATGAGAACTATGCTGTGTGTGCCCTCACAACGTGCACAAGCGCAATACTAGTCTATTCCGCATTATCGATGTCCAATCTCGATAATACTCGACTAGGGATATTTAATGATTAAACTTTTATAGAGTGATACTGTCTCATATCATCTCAATCCAGTATTAATCATATGGACTTTCGCCATTTATTAGTCAAAGTAATATATTACAAAACGGCAAAAGGCAATTCATAATCACATAGTTAATTTTGTACAATAATACAATATCATTTACAAACAGTGACGCTATGGGACATAATGTCTAACAGTTTCGTCATAATCATACCATATTGTTGACGATAACCCCTTTGCTACAAGCCTAGCTGGTACGTTTGTACGTTGCCATCCATGTCGGTCTTCTCTTGAAGATCCATCTGCCCAATAGGCTTTACGCCTTCTGGTGCATCAACCAGTTGTCCAAACTTTGGTTGGCATACATGGAATCCCATCTCGGACTTCATGGCCTCTTGCCCATAAATCGGAATCAATATCCTGTATTGCTTCCTCATACGTAGACGGTTCATTATCCTCAATAAGATTAATATCCACATGAGGCGAGTCAGGTACCCAAACTCTCAGGTACTGTCCTGACTCTCTCGACCTACGCGGTCCTTGTGTATTGAAGATTGTGGTACAGACTCATCCTGGAGGTCTGTTCATGTTCCGTCGTTGATTCATTGCCAGAACAGTATCACTACGATTTCATCAAGCTCCACTTTCCTCCCACTTACCACGTGCATCTAGGAATTCCGTCCTCAAGGAAAAATGCATGTAGAGCACAATACTTTGTATCTTGTGGTGTGATAGAAGTAATATCCTTTGGTTCCCTAGGATAGACTCCCACGAAAAGGCATTTATCTGATTTGGGTTCTAGTTTGGTACCTCCAAACGTTAACAATGCCCAGCATCCCACAATCTTCAGGAAGAGAAACCTGGTTTTCTCCGGTCCATATCTCAAATGGAGTCTGTTCAACAGACTTTGACGGACCTTATTTCAAAATAAGCTGCACTGTTTAAAGCGTTATCCCAGAAGGATATAGGTAGCTCAGTGCGACTCATCACGACATTACCATGTCTAAACAAGGTTACGGTTTCTCCGTTAAGACACACCGTTTAATTGCGGCTGTCCAGGAGGAGTCCACTGTGAAAGAATACCATTCTTTTCAGTAATCTGAAACTCATAACCTTAAGTATTCGCCACCACGGTCGTTTCCACGAAACCCCATTATTGCTTTGGGTTCATAGTTTGGTACCTTCCAAACTTCAACATATCCCCCGCACTCCCTAAATCTCCAGAAGGCCCAACCTGGTTTCCCCCCTCCCATTTCATGGATCCAACAGACTGTAAGACTCCTTCCTCAACGAGTACTCCCTGTTAAAGCTTACCCCTATTTTGTAGGTCCCTCAGTTCGACCCACCCGCCCCATATTGGTATCCTCCTCAGACCCACCATTTCACCGTCCCAGGAGTCCACCACACACCGTACCACTCACTTCTTAGAATCCTCTTTTTCAAGCTCTCCTTCCCAAGTATTCGTCATCCGACCGCAATGTTTTAATACTCTTGCCTGTTTGTTTTTCTACTTCGTGTCGAAACTCTTTGAATTTCTCAAAAGTTTCCGACTTGTGTCTCATTAGATACACATAACCATAACGAGATGCATCATCCGTAAAGGTTACGAAGTAATGATATCCACCTCTAGCCTGGCTAGACATGGGCCCACATACGTCACTATGAACGAGGGCTAACAGTTCTGTGGCACGTTCACCTTTACCACTAAAAGGTGATTTAGGCATTTTGCCTAAAAGACAAGATTCGCAGACATCATATGAATTAAGATCAAATCCGTCCAAGTACCCACTCTTCGAAAGTGTGGATATGCGAGTCTTGTTGATGTGTCCTAGACGACAATGCCACATGTAAGCTTCATCTTTTAGATTACTCCTTTTGAGCCTTTTGTTTGTTATTTTATGTTTAGGAGATTACATTTATATTCAAAATATAAAGGCCATTATTTGCAACAGCAGTGCAAATTTCTGCATCATTTTATATAAATAACACCCAGTGTTTCTAAATACAAAAGTGTACCCATGCTGGGTTAACAAAGATACAGATATAATATTCCTAGTCAAACTAGGTATATAATAACAGTTCAAAAGTTTAAGCATATGCCCCGAGGGCAATTCCAAAACAAAAGTCCCTACAGCCAAAACAGCAACTGGAGTTCCGTTTCCGACTCGTAGGTCAATCTCCCCTGAAGCCAGCATCCTGCTATCCTGCAGATCCTGCAAATCAGTACAAATATGAGCAGCACAACCAGAATCAAAAATCCAATTTTTAAAACTAGAAGTAGTCATATTTATCTCAATAACAAACATACCAGAGGCTAGTGCCTTGCCTGCCTTGATATCCTCCTTGTGTCCCTTCCCCATTCGGCAGTCACGTTTCCAGTGACCCTTCTTGCCGCAGTTGAGGCAGACATCTTGAGACTTGTCCCTTGGCTTCCCAGAAGCTTTTGTCAACTTGCCTTTACCCTTTTTCTTATGTTTCTTCTTCCTCACCCCTCCAGTAGCTTTGGGCCCAGCCTTTGGCCTCTGAGAGGTCGATGCAAAGTGCGCCTCGCGCTTGCCCCCTTTTTGGAGTTCTTTTTCAGACTCCTTCAAATGGATAACAGCTCTCCAAGAGTGTCATCCGTATCCATCAACTTGTAGTTGATTATGATTTGTTTCCAAGTATCAGGAAGTGACTGTAAGATCATATCTATAGTCAGCTCAGCCTCCAAGACTATTCCCATATTGGCCAACTCATCAATATCGGCGATCATTTGAGCCCCGTGGGCCTCAACTGATGCGCCTTCAGTCATTCGGGCGCGGAAGAGTTTCTTCACCAACTCATATCTCTCCATCCGCTTATTGGAGCGGTGGAGATCTCGCAGTCTAGCCATCATATTATAAGGATCCAAGTCCCTATTTTGGCGACGAAAGTGCTGAGTCATCGAAGCTAACATAATAGCCTGAGCTGTGTCACAATCACTGCTGTGAGTTTTCCATAACTCCA
This sequence comes from Zanthoxylum bungeanum, assembly GCA_019454045.1. Lineage (NCBI taxonomy): Eukaryota > Viridiplantae > Streptophyta > Magnoliopsida > Sapindales > Rutaceae > Zanthoxylum > Zanthoxylum bungeanum. The sequence goes on along the minus strand of SKCR01031602.1, from coordinate 5,654 downwards.
GCTCAAGTGGATCAGTGGGCTTAGGCGGGAGAGGTGTTTGTATAGTGTACAGCATCCTCTCAGCCCCAAGGACTATCCTTAGGTTCATTTCCCAATCAGCGAAGTTTGTGCCCTTAAAGACATTGTCACCCATGATGATGTCTCGGACACTTACCTTGCTTGCCATCTTAACTACGATAGTCCAACTATCTAGTTAACGATAAAATGGGTACAGTCAAACTGTTACAAAAAATAACAATGAATTAGTCCAACTAATTTTAATTAATTAAACGAAATAATTTTGAAAGACGCGTAAGGCTAAGTATCTGAATGAAATTGCAAATTCAATACTAGCCTCCCACTATTTTTATCAAGTCTCTAACCCTCTGTTGAGAACTCGGGAAATCCTATTTCCTAGTGGGCTAGGATCCCGTTAAATAACACACAACCTTGACTTTGGCCAACAAGCTGTATGCTATTTAACTAGGTAGATCTCACAGATCAATTGGATCCAATCCAATTCCTAGATCCGGTTAGGTGGACATCCAAGTCCTAAAATATTGCATATGCCAATGTATCTTATACATTTTCTAACCATATCCTCCGAATCATCTAGGCCTTGGCTTTGGCACAACAAACCTAATGATTCCAGTTAAGCGGGACCCATTGACAAGGATAGTTTCGTAATCAATGTCGTTGGACAAGAAGTGATCTTGACTTTGGCCAACAAATCACAACTTGGACAAGACACCGATGTGGAAAAAACTCTCATGATTCAAGTACATCCAATTGACAAGGTCTTGACTTTGGCCAACAAACCAATGCCAATTGGATCTTGAACAAGAATCATTCAATGGAAGGATAATCGCTTAATATAGATTGAGGGATTTTTGCGTAATTGGCAACCAATTTATTATCTTTGTTAGGTCTCATCATCATACACCCTTAAGCATGCTTCTAAAACATCATAAAGTGCATAAAATAAATTAATAGTGATATACGGATGGATATAAAAACAATTTGTTCCTAGAACAAATCACTCCCTTTCCACTCCCCGCTAGCAATATTCTATTTCTACCCAATTACATAATACAATAAGAGAAACCTCATTTACATTGAGGGGAATTAGGTGAGAAGAGAATACAAAGAGATAAAAGAGATAAGGCTGGACACGCAGGTCCAATTTATAAATTCTAAATTTACAATAATTTCTAAAATTACCCTTTCCCTTCTAATATCCATCCGCTATACACTATTCATTCATCACATACATGTATATTCATTCAAGACATGCTATACAACCAATCAAATCCAATTAATTAGTCTTTATTAAGTGATCATCCAATGTTCAATCAACGGTTTGATTTTGCGCGAGTCCAACTCGTTTGAGAATAAGTACATAAGGTACGAATTCATGAATTATATCGAACTACTCGTTAAATCCAATTTAAGCGTATTCAATATTAATTCAATTTATTTAATTCCAAATTAAATGTTTACACTTTTAATGTGCTTTTAAAGATTAGATTCTAAATCTTATCAAATTGGGTCTCCAAGCCCAACTAACATCCAATGTTTGTTTAATTAAAGTCCGATGGGCTTTCAATTGATTTATAAGGCTTGGGCTTTGGTCAATGTGGGTCAAACCCAATTACCAAGCCCAAATAAGGAATCACCCTTAAGTGCCACAAAATCAATTTCAAGCCCATAAGGCCCAATTAAACATAAAAGCCCATTAATTAAATTAATATTCCAAATTTTAAAATTCAATTGATTAAAGTGTAATTGCATGATTAATTCATTAAATCAAATATTTCAAAAATACCAATTTAATTTATTATTCATCAATTGTTCAAAACACTTGTCTAACATTTATTTGAACAAAAATCAAGTCCTTTAACATGTCATGTTGTATTCGGCCAAGAGAGATTTTTGCGGTTCGATTTGTTTTTCAATCCAATTGAATCACTAATCTAAATACATATAGATTTAAGTCATCTAATGAACTTGAAAGCAAAAATTCAATAATAGTGAAAAGACCTCAATTTTCGGTCAAGCATCAACTTTAGGGAAAAAATCATCCAATGTTTTTTCTCAAAATTGAACATGTATTACATCAAATATCATACATTTAATCATGCTTAAGTTATCCAATAAACTTGTGCATGAAAAATTCCAAATCTTCAAATGACCTACACATTCGGCCAATGCATCAATTTGGGGAAAAAAATATCCAATACAATTTTCTCAAAATTGATCATGTATTACTCATATTACAAACATTTAAGCACACTCAAATCATCCAATGAACTTGTGCATGCAAAAATTCAACTTAATGGAAGTGCCTCACATTCGGCCAAGACATCAATTTTGGGGAAAAATCATCCAATGCATTTCTCAAAATTAATCATGTATTATATCAAATATCATACATTTAAACATGCTTAAGTCATCAAATAAGCTCAGCATGAAAAATTCAATCCAATGGAAGCACCTCCACATTCGGCCAAGACAACATTTTGGGGAAAAAATCATCCAATGCATTTTTGTTAAAATTGATCATGTAATATATCAAATAACATACATATAAGCATACTTTAGCATCCAATTCCACAAGAACATGCTTCAATCAATTTTCCCCAATTAACCCTAATGTATTTCATGCTTAAACCTGGCTCAATGATACCATTGTTGGTTTCTATAATTAGTCCCAAGGAAAGATTAAGCAATAGAAATACAATAATCATACATGCAAAGCTTGAAGGATGGCGGAAACATACTTACAAAGCTATGTGACGAAAATGGTGATGAGGATCCTTGAGCCTCCAAGGATGAAGTTTCGGCCAAGCAAGAAGATGGAGAGAAGCTTCAAATCTTTGAGTATTCCAAGCTCCAAATGCGTTTCCCTATCACCTCTTTGATCCTTGCTTGTGCTAGCAAAAATGGAGAATGAGAAAACAATTTTCTGCCTTGTGTATGCAGCTCACGGCGTGAGCAAGAGAGAAAGAAGAGGAGAGTGTTTCACTTTTAATTTTGTTCCCTTTGCATGCCAAAACCGTGAGTGACCAAGAAAATGAAAAAAAGTGATATGATATCTAATACCAAAAGAATTTTTTAATGCAAAAAATCCTTCAAAACCGTGCATGGCTTTCCCTCCAAAATGAAATCCATCATTTGCCATCATTACCACACTTTGAGATTAGAGACAATGTATCATCCCTCAAAGGTGACTAGATACATCCACCATCTATTCGTATTAAGTAATGAGATATCGCGATGTGATTTGCGGATATCACTCGATTCAAAATACGAATGTGTCCGCAAGCACTTTCGGGCTCGGTTTCGTTAATTCCGAATTAACGAATTTCCGTCGCGACGTGAATTAAATAATTACGCCTTGCGAAATTACTATTCAGTTCGCTAATGAATTAATTCTAAATTAATTCGTTTGCCCGAATTAAAATCCGATTTTAATTCCGCGTCGAAATCTAATTTCGTTTAATAATATATCGAATATATTATTTTATCGATTAATTCCAAATTAATCGATCTCTCTCTCTCTCCTAATAAGGCATTTTATCCAAGATAAAGTTTCTCCGCAATTAATCCAAGATTAATAAAGTTCGAATCAAACATCATAGGTGAATCTTCAGGAAGCGACCCAAGAGATCTCGGATATGTTGGCAGTAAATTGGCAGTAAATACGGTCGTGGATAATCCAAACACGTACGTACCTCGTACTACGTTTACCGATTCACAAGACAAGGTTGGCTTCTAGCAAAGCGCCATGCCTACCCAATTCTCCAGAAAATTCTTACTGGAATATAGATCTTATCAAGCGTAGTATACCGCAGTATCGCGTATATCGATCCAGTATCGAACGATCACATGTTAGGCCTGGGGCTGGAAGGTGTCTGCCCCGTACGAAACATATATCGGACATCAAACAACTAGTCTCTTTAAATCGGACAATCCTGACCTAGTCATATTGTCCCGACGGTTGCAACCTTTTATAGAGTACTAGTTCTGTGTCCTGCGCGATCATCAACTCCATATGTCTGAAGTGATACTTCCATCTTGACATCACCCAGTACACTACGATTCCTGATAAACCCAGAAGTGGTGAACACAGAACCGGTTAAAGTCCCCAACCACCAAAACCAAAGTTTACCGATTGTCGCAAGTACTAGCGATGCAAGTCTCAGGTTAAGACCATATACACCTACCCTGATGCGGCCTCCCATAGACACGCAGACATACTACCAATGGGATTCCGCGGGGTCTATCCAGAGCGAAGCTGTTTTCCGTACCATCGGTAAAAAACAACCTCCTATCGCACTTGCATAAGTATCCAATACTTAAATATATGAGAACTATGCCGTTGTGCCCTCACAACATGCACAAATGCAATACTAGTCTATTCCGCATTATCGATGTCCGATCTCGATAATACTCCGACTAGGGATATTTAATGATTAAACCTTTTATTTGATACTGTCTCATATCATCTCAATACGGAACTAATCATACGGACTTTTGCCATTAATATATCAAAGTAAATAATTTTACAAAACGGCAAAAGGCAATTTCATTATCACATAGTTAATTTTGTACAATAATACAATATCATTTACAAAACAGTGACTTATGGGTCATAATGTCTAACAAAGTAAACCTCCGAAGAGAGTGAGAAAGAAACTAGAAGAAGGGTTGGTCAGATAGCCAAAAGTTTGCTGGTCCTATGAGGACCGCCTGGGGTAGACAGAAAACATTTGCCAACACACGATACCAAATTATCCGAATATGAGGCCAGTTTAAAAAGAACTTCGACAGATGAGACCAGAATGGGCTGAGAAAAGGCAGAGACGAAGGTAAGGAAAACGGATAGATGTGGGTTATTGGAAGTAGTATAAAAATCCCGAGTGGTTGCAATATAGTACCGGTGCCGAAGAGAAGAATGAGAAAGGATTGGAAGTCAGTATGTGTGTTAGACTACAGATATTCAACAAGGATTGTCCGATAAAGATGATTTTCCCTGACGCCCATAGGATGTTCTGGTTATAGTGTGGCTTATCTGCTATGATTCATTTGTAGATGGATTTTCAGGTTACAATCAGGTTCTCATGGCTGAGGAAGACAAAATAAGACTGCATTTTTTACTGAGTGGGGGTACTTATTGTTACAAGGTTATGCCGTTTGGGCTGAAGAATGCGGGAGCTACTTATCAGCGGATGGCCAATACACTTTTCCACGACTTGATGCACAAGAGAAGAGATTGAGGTGTATGTAGATGACATGATGGTGAAAATCAAAGACAAGAGTTGGGCATATTGAAGCACTGGAAAGGTTCCTTCAGAGATTGACAGATAAACCTGCGGCTTAATCCCAAGAAATGTGTGTTTGGGGTGACATCAGGGAAATTGCTGGTCATACAGTGGGATGATGGGCGGAATAGAGGTAGACTCCGAAAAGATCAAGGCAATCACAGAAATGCCTGCATCGAAGACAGAAAAAGAAGTCAGAGCATTCTTGGGGAAGATTCAGTACATCAGTCAGTTCATTCATTGCAAAGTTGACATCGGGTGTGGAGCCTATCTTCAACTGTTGAGAAAAGATCAGCAAGTGAGATGGAATGAACAGTGTCAGACAGCCTTCGACAAAATCAGAGAGTATTT
>SKCR01031601.1:0-18723 GCA_019454045.1 Zanthoxylum bungeanum | reverse complement strand
AAGATAAATTGGTCTGGGGACGATCGTGGTAAGAGACGTCGGGTTAATCTGGATCTTAACCTTTAAATTCATGTAGAATTTCAATTAACCAGGTATTATCGTCTAAACTCTTCTTCTACTATTTAAGACATTGGGGACAATGTCTCATTTAGGTTTGGGGGATGGAATTAGCTGATTAATATCTTGTTTTTAGTTGTATGTTGTTTTTATTTTAAGTTCAAAATTTTTCAAAAAATACAAAAAAATTGAAAAATTTTCAAAATTCAAAAATTAAAAAATATTTTGCATTTTTGTGTTTTTATTTTGACTAAAAAGGTGAAATTGGTAAGAGATAGCCGAGTAAGGAATTTCCACTCCTGAGACGTATCTCAAACCTATTTCGAAACAAGTTAATTTTTGTTTATTTCCTTTTGAATTATTTAATTTGTGAATTCTCCATAAATCTGACTAAAATGGATCTTCATATGCTCCGTTAGCAGGTATTATCAACATACTTGGTAACACACGGTCATGAGCTAAAATTGAAAATTTTGTAATATTCAGTGCTATAGTTTAATTGGAGGAAGCATCTCAAAAAAGTGATGGAGAAAAAAAAAAAAAAAAAAAAAAACGTCTGAGATTCGAGTTATTAAGTCTGTAAGGGTGTCTTAACACCCAGTGCCCTAAAACCAACTGATTTGGGAGTCACTGGCCCAAAGCTCGCTACATGGATCAAGGATGTTGCAAAAATATTTATATCTAATGTCTGGGTAATTAAGTCCTTAGGGGTGTCTTAACACCTGGTGCCCTAAAGCCAACTGGTTTGGGAGCCACCGACCCAAAGCTCGCTACATAGACAGAAGATATTGTATATAAATAAAAAAATAGAGAAAAAAGAAAAAAAAAATCAAAAAAATCAGAAAAAAAAAAATTTTACTCCATTACTATAAAAAGGTGTGAAATCTAATAGAACCTTAGGACAAAAATATTATTCTCTTATCAATTGCACTTGTGACTGTTGTGGGCAAAAATGAGTTGATTAATATTTTGCTGGCTGTGTATATGGAGAATGATAAATATAATCGGAGAATTTACTTATTCAGTAGTTTAGAAAGAAACAAAACAACTAGTAACTTGGAGTAGAAGTTTCACTTGATTAGTCATTAACTTCTTTATTCTCTTTTCTCTTGTTTTTGCTTTTGTGTGCATTAGTTTTAACTACTTTTTACTTTTGTAAAACGTTTGTGGGTATCGTTGCTGTAAACCCTCACGAGACTACAACTCGTCCACTAGGGACACCTAGGGGTTTAAAGGCTTGTTGCATACGCTAAATGCAACCGTGATCCCTACGAAAGTGGCTTAGTTTAATTTTAATTTATTTTGTTGTTTTGCTCGAGGACTAGCAAAATGTTAGGTTTGGGGGTGTGATGAGCGGAAAATATATCAATATTTACCGCCCCTTTTACTTAATATTTTGTTTAGTTTCTCGGGTTTGATGAACGTTTTGATATGTTTTATTTTATTTTGCAGATAAAATAATATCGGGACTCAATGAAATCATTTAGGACGAAATGTGGATCAAATAAGGGCAATTATTGGACTTGATATATTAATTTTGGAGATTGGAAATTTGAAATGGCGTTTTTGACGAAGTGCAGTTTTGGAAATTCCAGTTTTGCGCATCTGTCGTATTTTGGGCATAACGTTTTACTCAGATATCGGATTGCGCTGATTCAAGTTCCAGATTAAAGAAGATTCAAAGATCTACAACTTTTAAAGAGAAAATATTTTCACATTCTGATTATTTCAAGACCGAAATTGATGAACCATCCAGAAGTGTGTGGAGTGTAATTATTAAAAGTCATTATCAATCATTTTCAAAGCAAAATATTAATTAATAAATAATTAATAAAAATTATCAAATCACCACCAAACAAGATAAGCAATTAGTGGAGCAATTATGGATTTGGTGGAGTAATTAGTGGAGAAATTAAAATGGATTGGTGGAGAAATTGATTGATGATTTGATGGTGGCAAAATTTTGCCTATAAATACCAAGCCATTTCATTTGTAATATTCATACTTTCTTCTTTGAAATCCTTAATGAAAAAATAAAAAGATTGTATCTAGTTTGTTTATTTTTAGTTTTCAATAATTAATTTTCACTCTCGCACTTTCTTTTCTTTACTTTCCAGTTTTACTTTCCGTAATTACTTTACGCATAACACTTTCCTTTCTTTACTTTCAGTTTTTATTTTTCAACCATGAGGAGGTAACTTCCCTCTGCCGAGGTGAAAGGTAATTCTTTTACTGTTACTATCTTAGATTAATCTCCCTTAGACACAACATATTCACTATTCTAAAATTTGACTTAAAAAGGAATACCGCTATATTGGTCGGTGGGCTATTTAATTTAAACTGTTAAACCTGACTAAGCAAGGATACCGCCAGATTGTCGGTTGGTAATTTAATACTGGTTCCGCCTTTATGGCTGGTTATTTCTTTATCGCCTACATGGCAGGTTCATGGACAAATTTTACCGCCTTTATGGCTGGTCGGACTTAACTTGACTTAATCAGGGTACCGCCTATATGGTCGGTTGGTTTTAATCTCACAAGTGATTATGTTATACTAAGGAGAGATATCTAAGTTAGTAATTAGTAAAAGTAATTCCTTTTATCTTGGCAATTTATTTTCATTTACTTTCCCGCTTTTACTTTCTCGCAGTTACTTTTTAGCATTTTTATTTTATGTCTTTTAAGTTTTCATTAGCCATAGCTATGTATTGTAACTAAGTTAGTATCTAGGGTTGTGATGAATTTCAATATACCGGTTTATAAGGGGTTAGATTATAGGTTGGGTAATTTAAAGATTTATTTATTGAGTCTTAATCTTAATGCTTTTTATTAACTGGCCATTAATAAAATTGATTAGGTAAACTTAAAATGAACTAGACATAGGGATTTTAAGTTTAAAGACCTTAGACTCAATAACCCACGATCTTCCTTGAGGATAGATACCCTTTTAATAGATTTCCTTACAGGATAGGAATATACCTGTCGGGCGGGGGTAGCCATAATTGGAACTTAATCTTAATGAATCTAGGTAATTTGGTTGACATAGACATATGGTTCAATTGGATTATACTAGGTATTTGAAATTGACCATCGGAAGAGGCTTTTACATAAATTAGTGTTCCAGGTTAATAAATCAATATATTACCCAACTTTAAGATAACCACTTCATCTTCTAAATAATATTGGAATTAATCACAACCCTGGATAGTTTTTATAAATTTGGATTTTTCTCAACCTACTTTTAAGCAATTTTATTTACTTGTTTTAAATTTAGAATCATCGTCATTTCAAATCAATCAATCAAACAACCTGTTAGATACTGGTAATCAGTTGGCCCCATAAATTAATAACAAAAAGGTTTTAAGTCCTCGTGGGATCGATACTTTTTATACTACTTGAACGATACGTGCGCTTGCGTTATACGTGTGTGATTACGTCGGTCAATGAATAATGTATATCTGATGGATATTTGATGGGTGAGGGTAATTTTGGAATTGTTGTAATAAATTTAGAATTTATTAAATTGGACCTGCGTGTCCAGCCTATTACCTCTTGATTCTTTGTATTTCTCTTCTCACCTATTCCCTCAATGTAAATGAGGTTTCTTTAGAAGAGTTATGTAATTGGGTAGAAGTAAGATTTGTGCTAGCATGAGAGAGGAAAGGCAGAGATTTGTTTTAGGAACAAGTTGTTTTAAATATCCATCCGCATATCATTATTAAATTTATTTATTGCGCCTTATTATGCTTTTAGAATGCATGTTTAAGGGTGTATGATGAGCCCTAATCAAAGATAATTAATTGGTTGTCAATTACGCGAAAAACCCTCAACAAATATTAAGTGTTTTCCTTCCATTGAATGATTCATTCTCAAGATCCAAGATTGGCACTGGTTTGTTGGCCAAAGTCAAGACCTTAGTCCATCGCAGATGTGTTTGAATCATGGAGGCTTTGTTCCATATCGCATGTCTTGTCCAAATTGTGATTTGTTGGCCAAAGTCAATATCAATTCTTGTCCATCGACATCGATTACGAAGCTTTCCAAAGTCAATGGGTTCCGCTTAACTGGAATCATTAAGTTTGTTGTGCCAAAGCCAAGGCTTAATTGATTCAGAGGAAAAAGATTAGGAAATATATTGGATATATTGGCATATATTAGATATGTGTTTCGGACTTGGATGTCCACCTACTGGATCTAGAAATTGGATGAGATCCAATTGATCTTAGAGATCTACCTAGTGAAATATCATACAATTTGTTGGCCAAAGTCAAGGTTGTGTGTTATTTAACGGGATCCTAGCCTACTAGGAAACAAGGTTTCCCGAGTACTCAACGGAGGGTTAGAGGCTCGCCGAAAAATAGTGGGATGCAAGTATTAAATTTGCAATTTCATTTAGATACTTGCCAATACGCGCTCATTTCAATTTTTCGTCATTACTCGAATAAATATTAGTTGGACTAATATCGTTGTTTTAGTTTAACAGTTGGACTGTATTCAAACTACTTCAAATTATAGTTGAATATATAATTGGATTATAGTAATCAATATATTTGAATTTAAATAATTAAATTATAGTTGATTATATAGTTAGACTATAGTAATCATTATATTAAATAGTACCTGAAATCGTTGATTGGATAGTTGGACTATAGCAATCAAGATAACTGAAAGATTAGCGTTTAAAACATAAACCTGGGTAAAAATGTCTTTAAACTGCTTTAATTTTCAAATTGGGAATAAAACCTCATGATAGTCCTGAGAACTGAGAAGTTACTTTATTTGATAGAGAAACATCCCGGGCCTAAGCCCGGAGTTGAGCAAATAGTAAAACGTGATCTTTGGAAGACTCATGATGATGATAACTTTAATGCTCAATCCATTATGCTTACCGCAATAACACTTTAATTCCTTCATCAAAATTAAGGATTAGATCCTTGAACCATGATGATAAAATTAAAGATCTTCATAGATCTATTCTTAGATCTTAGAAGTAAAAATTACATAAGTATTGTGCCATGATATCCCTATTATGGAAAAGTGCCATGATGTCCGAAATGGATTCCATGTATACCAACCAAAATTGGATATTGGTTGATGTACCGGAAGGCATTGTGCCTATTGGTACTATATAAGTCTTCATGGAAGACATACATGGATGGCAACATACCACGTATAAAGCTAGGCTTGTAGTGAAAAAGGTATCGTTATCAACATTGTGTCGATTACGAAGAAACCTTTTATACGTTGCCATGGTTGAATCCATTTGGATAATGCTTGCTAAAGCTGCATGTTTCATTTATGAAATATGGCAGCCGAACGTCAAAATCGCTTTCCTTAAACGGAAACCTTTTGAAGGATGTTTACAACATCTTGATGGTTTTGTCGTACCAATACGAGCAAACAAGGTTTGAAAGTTAATTCAATCCATTTATGGATTGAAGCAAGCATTGTGTTCTTGGAACTATCGTTTTGATGTAATCACAATGGTATATGTTTTAATTCAAAACGAAGATAATTCTTGTGTATATAAGGAGGTTAGTGGGAGCGCACTGACAGTGACTGTCCTATAAAATGATGATATATCATTTCTTGGAAATGATATTCCCATAATACGATCGGTGAAAGCTTGGCTTTCGTGAAAATTCTCTGCAGAATACTTGGGAGAAACAACCTTTATTCTAGCAATAAAGATCTACTGGGATAAATCTAAAGGTTGTTGGCACTCTCCGAGTACTCGTACATTGAAATAAATGTACGCGACCTGGTGTCTCATATGCTTTGAGCATATGGAGCCACAATCAGGTCAATCCTAGTGATAGTCACTGGATTGATGTTAAGAACATCCTTAAGTATCTTAGATGATCTAAGGATGCTTTCTTAAGCTATGGAGAATGAGAACTTGAAGTGACTGGGTTCACTGCTGCAAGTTTCCTAACCGATAATAATGACTGTAAGTCGCAATAAAGGTACTATATAGTTTGAATAACGGAACAGTGAGCTGGAAACCTTCCAAGCAAGATACTATTACCGAATAAACAACAAAAGCGGAATATTGATGCATTTGAGGCAGCAATAGAAGCCATTTGGATCTTAATAATCCTAATTGGATTAGGTGTAGTTCTGTTAGCACCTGAGCTAGGCTACAGCACAGGCTAAAGAATTAATGGTCTCATCAACGATCCAAGTATATACTTCAACTATTCATCTGATTCATTCAGATCATACATCGTGGTGATGTGATGATCGAATAAATCACATCAGATGATAAATTTTCAAATCCGCTAACGAAAGCTTTTTCTCAGCAGAAGTTTGAGCGAACCATACATAGTTCAGGTGTAGGACACTTGAGTGATTGGATATAGGCCAAGTGGGAGATTGTTGGACATTATGACCCATAGCATCACTATATGTACAGAACATGGTGTTGTTGTACAAATTAACTATGTGACAAAGGAAATTGCTCTTTTATCATTTGTAATTAGATTACCGGGATATATAAATGATAAAAGTCCATATGATTAGTTCCGGATTGATAAGATATGAGACAGTATCAATCCATGAAGGTTTAATCATTAAAACATCCCTAGTCGGAGTAATATCGAGATTTGACATCGATAATGCGGAATAGACTAGTATTGCACTTGTGCGTGTTATGGGAGCATAACGGCATAGTTCTCATATATTTGGGTATTGGATACTCATGCAAGTGTAATAGGAGGTTGTGTTTACCGATGGTACGAAAACAGCTTCGCTCAGGATAGACCCCTCGGAATTCCATTGGTAGTATGACTATGTGTCTATGGAAGTCCGAATCAGGGTAGGTGTATTTGGTCTTAACCTGAGACTTGCACCGCTAATACTTGCGACAATCAATATACTTTGGTTTTTTGTCGTCCAGGGCTTTAACCGGTTCCGTGTACGCCTCTTCTGGGTATATTGAGAATCGTAGTGTATTGGGTGTGATGTCAAGATGGAAGTATCACTCCAGTCATAGTGGAGATGATGATCACGTAGGATACGGAACTGGTGATCTTATATGCTGCAGCTATCGGGATAATATGACTAGGTCATGCTTATCCGATTATAGAGACTAGTTACCAGAGATCCGATATGTGCTTCGTACGGGGCAGACACAATTCCAGCCCCAGGCCTAGCACGTGACATCCGATACTGGATCGCAATACGCAATACTACGTATACTACGCCTGATATAGATTACATATTCCTTTAAGAATATTTCTGGAGAATTGGGTAGGCACAGTGTTTTTGCTAGAAGCCAACCATGTCTTGTAAATCGGTAAAAACGTAGTACTAGGTACGTACGTGTTCGGATAGTCTGACGACCGGATTGACTGCCAACATATACGGGGATCTCATGGGTCGCTTCCCGAAGATTCACCGATGACGTATGACTCGCACATTATTAATCTGAGATTAATTAATAGGGAGAGAAAATTAATCTAGGATTAATTACGGAGATATTTAACTGGGATAAAATATTATTTAAAGAGAGAGAACTATTAATTTGGAATTAATCGATAAAATAATATATTCTATATATTATACGAAATTAGACTTCGACGGGGAATTAAAATTAGATTTTAATTCGGGCGAACGAGTTAATTTAGAATTAATTTGCTACGTGAATAGTAATTTTACTAGGCATAATTATTTATTTAAATTTGATTTAATTACGTCGCAACAGAAAATTTATTAATTCGGAATTAGCGAACCCGAGCCCGAGAGTTTTTGCGGGCCCACTCGCATTCGAATCAAGTGGGCCGCACAAGTCACCTCACGCGTCACATCACCTGTCACTTTAGTGATGGATGTCAAGTCACCTTTTGGTGACTGACAACCAGTCACTATTCATGATGGTGGTAGATGGAGGCATTTAATGCCATTTTTCCCTCCTTTTTGCTTTTTGTTTTTTGGAAAAACAAATATCAATAGTTTGATGGATTTTTGGTATTAGTTTTATTAGGTTTTAGAAACCAAAAACACAACTTTATCTTCTCTCTTCTCTTTCCATTCGGCCAAGGCCATTTTTCTCTATTATTTTTCCTTCAATGCCGTGAGCACACAAGGGAAAATGTGAAGATTTGTTGCAAATTTTCACAAGTGCTAGCACACATTATGAGTCAAACAAAGGTGATAGGGAAACCCAATCATGAGCATGGAATCCATTGACAAAGCTTGGAGCTTGGAGATCTTCAAATGGAGTTGACCGAAAATCATAGAGCACAAAATGGAGGCCATTGCCGAGAGCTTTAAGGAAAATCTTGAAGAATTTTTTTGTGTTCAACGCATTTCAAATCCGTTCATTGTAATTATGATTCCGCTATACTTCTTTATTGTATTCACATTATTTTCATTGCTTGAGTGATCTTGGGACTATAGTAGAAACCCAACAATTCCAACGAATAAGAGATGCCAAAAAGGATTTAGAGAATCCCAATTTTCAAATTCAGGCCCATAAGCAGATAAATTGAGGTCATTAATAGAAATGGTTAGTTGTTTAAAACTAAGGATCCGGTAGACAAAGCCCTGACCTATCTAAACTTTCATCTCTTAGTTATATCGGTTAAGGAATCTTCCCCAACGGAGCTAATCTCATACTCATCTCGCATAAATAATAGACCCTATCATGATACAAGAGTATCAGAACAATGAAGCTGATACCTATTGATATATGGATTCCTCCCCATTCTTTATCAACTTAGATAAAAGTAACTGTAAAGAAAACCTAATACCCGTAATACCGTATTTTGAGATAAGGACAACGAATCTTAAGGAGTGGTTTATCCATAAAGGAATCAATGAGGATTTAAGGATAAAAATGAAAGAAATTGATACAAGTCAAAGTTAACAAGATTCCAGTACTAGGAAGAAATCCATAAATCAGATCGATACCAGTAGAAGTCTACGTAAGATCAAAAGGATAGACATATGGGATAGAAGAGACTCATGATTTAATAAGGAGTACCAGTATAGACATGAAAACTAGGTAGCAAAGCTGTAGTTATAGCTAGAGTAAAGAGTAGAATACTAGGAGTAGCCAGAAGAAGAAACCATTATTAGCCTTAGTAGCATAGTGTAAAGACAACGTAAATGGGACCATAAGAACGGATGATAAAAGTTGTAGAACCCTAAGATATAAGTAGTCAATTCAGGTTTTGACAGAACAAACGACAATTCCTCCTTTCAAAAAACCCATACTCTATTAAATATATAGAAGATGGAAGTATATGTATACTTCTAAAATTAGAGTTTAGCAAGGATTTGAGTAGGTAAGGGAATGTGTGGAATAGGATGGACAATTCACGAAGTAGTAAGATAATTGAATAGAGGAGCAGATGGCCTCCAAGAAGTTAAGGCCCAAAAGAATAAGGAATCAAAGTAAGCAGCATATAGCAACACATAAGTAAGATACCCGACTTATACAGAGTTTCCCATAGCTTAGACGCCCAACTTATACAGGATTATTGAAATTATAGTCCCAAGCTACATGATCAATAATGATGTTATAACATGTGTTAAGATATGGAGTTTCTAAGAAAGTACGGACTTAGGAGACTCAAGAAACTAAGATAAGGAAGAAAGTCAAGTAACATAGCGAAATTGTAGAAAGGAAGAATGACAGTAGGAGTATGGTAGAAGTTGGAGAGAGCATGAGTGTTCGGAGGTTCTCAGTACGAAGTAATACAACCAATAAACGGAGGTAAATTATGAGTAAATTTGAAGGTGGTAATTTGGATAGTTTTAGCAGAAGTACCTAAGTTGGGAGCTAACACCAGATATGCAGATAAGAGAGCCCTAAGCTAATGGATAGGCAGCACATGCAACCACATCACGTGTAATTAGTGAGAACACCCCAACCAGAAAGCTCCAGGACAAGCCACTCCCTCCCAGCCCTCGTCGGATAAAGTTAATAAGAAAGGACCTCGATTTTCACCTCGAGATATTCCTAGAATCAAGTGTATGTGTAGTGAAAGGAGATCGGAACATAAAGCCTTTGTATACATTACAAGAGTATGATAAAAGAGGATAATTTCCCAAAGTAAAAGATTTAAAAGAAACGTTGTTTAGATTAACCGATGAAGAGGTAAAGTACTAGATTAGTAGTGATGAGGATATAAAGTTATAGCGTTAGACATGGCTAGAGATGTGTAGAGATGATATCTTTCTAGTAAGGAAACAAAGACATGGATCATGAAACTTCCAGGTATAGAGGGAGATCAAAAGATTAATTAAGAAGGTCAATAAGTCAAAGGTTTAGAAGAGAAACTGTCAAGGCCCAGCGATAATTGTAGAGAATATTGAGTGAAAAATGACAGAAGTGTGTAACAACAAGACTTTTTGGTATTAGAATTGAGGAGATAAGTTTACTTCAAGGTTGCTTTTGGTATATGTGTAGTATTATATGAAAATCAAAAAAAAGTTACTATAATGCTACATTTAGAGTCATTGGATAAAGATGGAATTTACAAGTTTGTGAGTATATGAATAATGACATCCAATAGAGCAAACTAAGAAAGCAATAAAAGAGGAAAATACCATAGCATATCATCAGATAGGGAGAATAAGTTATTAAAGAACGTCGTAATTGAACTTAAGGTAGCAACATAAATAAAGTACAAGCATAGTATAAACTGTAACTAGTTTCAAATCGCCAGTAATAACATCGAGAAGGTAATACAATTTAAGCAAAAGTATGTATACGATTAAGCTCAGCTTACCCGAATAAGGAATATTCCAAAGACGCTACATAGAATTAACCTTCCTAATACAAGCCATTCAGTAAATAACACTAGTTTGTTATATGTAAGCAGTGTTAAGGGAATATACAAGAGATTATTCTTTTTACACTTGCACCAGAATGGAATCAGTACACGCGAAAGGCTTAACCATGGAGAACGCTAGTAGTTGAGAGAAGTTCAAAAGTACATGTTGGGAAGAACCAGATGGAGACAAGTAAAGTTAGTCATAGCTAGGAATCGAAGAATGGGATTTCTATAAGACGTAACAATAGTCGTAGCTTGATGGTATTATTAAGTACCCAATAGAACTCTTACTAAGCAAAGACAAGGAATTGCCATTAAATCAAGAAATTCAAGAGGTATCATGCATGAAACATATATTAGGATATGAAGAAGAGTAATGCATACTTATGAGCTTTAGAAATAGAGTAAAGTATCAGTCCATGCAGATAGAAATAAAGTACCTTCTAGGTTACAATGCAAGTGATGGAGCGAAGTAATGAGTTTGTAGATGGTTAAAAGTTGGTGACCTGAGAAATAGCATGTGAATTATGTAACTTGTGATAAGATGTTCAGTATCAAGAATCTCATATCTAGACAGACTCCAAGATTTTAGTTTAAAAAAGGATTCGAGGACGAATCCTAATTAAGGGGGGAGAATTTGTAACATCCGGTAAACCTGACGACTTGTATGGTACCAGAGCCAGAAGTCTATTAAATTTGGAGGCATAATACTTGATATAAGTCATGTTTAAGCAAGTACGTGCTCATATAATGACATTTGAGACATTAAGAAGATTCCTTGAAATTTTGACGCAAAACTTAGTCTACTTTCCACCTCAAACAACTTTTAGTAATCGGGCCGTAACTTTTTCATAAAATCTCTGATTTTTATGAATTTATATCATCGGAAGGCTTAGCCCGAGTGTTACAACTTCTGCTTTGGACTTTGTTCCAAATTCAGATCAGAAATAGGTCAAACATCGCAATTTCCACGACTGCTACAGTAATTTCGAGAATTAACTAGAATTTGGTGATGTGGAAAAATGTGGACCATTCATTTTCAACAAAAAAAATCAACTCTTGCTCTATAAATAGAGAACTATTCATTCATCCTCTTAAGGAGCCAAAAAATGGAGGGATACCTTTGGAAACTTCCTCATTTTTATTCTTTTCTCATGCTTATTTTGGAGTAATTGGTGATGCTTCTAAGTAAATCATATGACAAGTAAGCTTCTAACTCCCCTTCTTTCTTAATTTATTAGTTTTAGACAATGAAACTAGAGCCCCAAATTCGCACCCTAAAAACCCTAGAAGCCTTATTTAGGGAGGTACCTATAAGAAGATGTTTAAGTGATAATAGGTGGATTGCTTGATTATGGCATTGAAAGGTGAAAATTTGGCACTGAGAATGGCTTGGCGTTGCGACGAGTGCAAAATAGAAGCCTTATTTCTGCTTTGGTCTGGTTCACATCGCGACGCGAAGAGTTCGGCATCGCGACGCGATACAGAGCATGTCCTCTGCCTGATTCTGTGCTCATGCGCATCGTGACGCGACAGACCTGGCATCGCGATGCAAGGCAGGAAAAAATATCATCCCATTTTATTTTCAACTTTAAAGGTTAGGGATCACCCCATGGGTTTTGCATCATATCATATACACACATTATAACACGTTGTATGTATTATACAGCATGAGATAATTATAGAACATTTGAATTAAGAAACTTAATCTAGTTCCAAAACATGTCCCCAGATTCATAGTCTAATAAAGTTACCAATTTTAGATCCTCGCATGAACCAAAACTCCCTTCGAAGAGTAGCAAAGCACCAGCCTGAATCCAAATCAGTGAGTGGACACTCTCCTTTTAAACTGACTTTCAATTCTTTATTTTTCGTATCAGACTTATTTTTACGCTTTAAGGCGTTAGACGATTTTTGTTACTGTTAATACATAAAAGTTTATGTTAAGTTATTCTTGAGATAGAAATGTTTTCAAACATGAGATTTATGTTTTTCGAGGCATGGAGGGAAAACTCACCTCAGTATGCAACTTGATACATAAATGGAATTGACGGACAGCACATTTGCACATGTAGAAGATTGGGGGGACGGAGATAAGTAAAGCCCCCAGATCCTAGTTCAGGACTAGGGATGACAGATGCCCCTAGATCCTAGCTTAAGAGCTTGGAGGGTAGCATAGATTCACGCCACCAATTCTAGTTCAGTGGCTTGGGGGACGGCGATACGTAACGCCCCAAGACCACTAGTTTCAGGGACAAGAGTGGCATACTTTGGGGGACGGTGATACGTAACGCCCCAAGGTCATGGATTTGCACTTCTGGCTCTAGTTAGGTATATGAGGGGACGGCGATACGTAACGCCCCCATACGTTAGATTTTCAGAGACATATACAAATTTTCAGAATAAGTTTTCAGTTACAGGTTTTCAGAACCAGATTTTCAAAAGCAGATTTCATAAATAGATTTCCATATAGAATTTTTCTAGAAAGGAAAAGTTTTCAAAAACAGCAGTTTTATAAGACACTTTCAGAAAAGACTTTCACAAAGGTTTTCAGAAAGAGTATCTCTTTCAGGAAAGACAAGTTTTCAGAAAAGATTTGAATTGATTTCCTAAACATGAGCTTCTTAAAGTAATTCAATTTTAATTTAAAACCGTCCACTCACTTAGATCGTATAATTATCTAACCCCCCCCTCACTCCTAGTTTTTTTCTTGTTTTGCAGGTATTCTCAGAGGACAAGCTCGGGAGGAGGGATATTGATGCAGTCACTAGAGGGTCTGAGTCCACCAGAGTATGTATAGAGTTTCAACATTGTCAGTGTCAAAGTAAAAGTTGTATGTCATGTACTTAATTGAATAAGTTATTAAAATATGCTAATGTATTATTATCATAGTTGTGACATGTAGTACACTATATGAGTATTTGAGATGCATTTCATGTCATTGAGTTGGGGCAAAGGTCCCTATGCATGAGAAGTCATCTGAGATTAGTTCAATTAAAATGATTACAGACAGATAGTCAGAGGCTCAGAGGGATAGTACAGCCTATTCCCTGCCGGAAGCACTCCCGGATTGGGTATGTTACACAAAATCATATGATGAGGAAATGAAGACGAGAGCATGGATCTAATTGAACCAATTATGAAGGAATATTTTCAGGGATGTTTATCTTATCTTAAAGAAATTTGTACATCTAATTTTCTTGAATCAAGTATGCAATTAGATTCGAATAATCCTAATGATTTTTTACTTGATTCTACACAAGTACTGAAAGATGATGGAGATAATCAGAATTTTGATGAACTGGGAATATTGGAGAAGAAAAAACATGAGGAAGCACCTAATTTGGAATTGAAGCCTTTGCCAAGAGAATTGAAGAATGCATTTCTTGGAGATGAACCAACTTATCATGTGGGAAGTTCTTCCTCTCTTACAAGCGATCAAGAAAGACAAATACCTCCAGACTCGAATCATCAAGGCATGGAAGTAACTCTTACAAAACTCCACAATCATTTTTCATCTCTTCCCTAAAATGCTCTGATGAAAAATTACAAAGCACGCATCGAAAGAATGAGGCTCCTTATGAACCATGGTATCGTAGTGATATTCGTTGGGTAATTGAGGCAAAGGTTTGCGTAGCAGGTGAGTCATCTGACTCTTTCATTTCTCACATGTCTAGTTTAGGGAAAAGCATCTATGATAATAAACGAAGAGCTAAACAATTACGTGTTTGTTATAAATGTGCACGCTGGTCATGTAACACTCGTTATCGTTCTTTAGGAATGGTGTCTGATAATCACAAAGATAAAATTCAATTCATTAGAGATGGCTTGAGTAAGGAGTCTTTGGATGATATATCATTGACTCTTGAGACGCATGCTAGTGGACATGTTCATTGAATAATTCACAATTTTCATACACAATTTCAAAAAGAAAGACAACATTATAGTCTCGAGAATCTGACTTTAAAATGCAATGTTTGCCAATTTATAAGAAAATTTAATGGGAAGCATATCCCTGACCCATAGAGGGCATTCAAACCATTACTGGACGTAAAACCAGAGGAAGATGTAAGCCACAATCATAATTATCTGTACATATTATTTCAATTATTACTTTGTTTTCCTTTTCTTTACTTTACTGCTTTGATTTCCTTTACTTTAAATTTTCGCCGACAGTATCTAAATGTTTTGACTTTCACGATCTATTTTATTGTTCATTGACAATTGTCATTTTGTAGGTCCTAGTGCAATTATTACTCACCATTTTCATGATCTATAAATTCAGCTCGTCATTTCTCTCTTCAACACATCCAGATAAGAGAGAAAGCAAAAAATGGAAACAACTTCAAGAAGACGGGTCATTAATATCTGTGTGTTTTGTGGAACTAGCTCTGGAACTAAACCAGAATTTGTTGAGGCTGTAAAAGAATTGGGTAGAGTTATGGCGGAAAGAAACATACACTTAGTATATGGCAGTGGCAATCTTGGATTGATGGGATGTGTTTCAAAGGCCATACAAGAAGGTGGCGGTCAGATTTTGGGGATCATTCCAAAACCCTTAATAGAGGATAACATCAACAGAAAATCAAATGGAGACGAATGTATTATTTTTGGTATGTCTGAAAGACTTATTGAAATGATCAATCATGCTGACGCTTTTATTGCTTTACCAGGAGGATTAGGCACATTGGAAGAAATTTTCACAGTTGCGTCATGAGCGAACTTGAACATCCACCAAAAACCCATTGGATTGTTTAATATTGATGGATTTTTCGATTTTCTTTTTGTATTTCTTGAAGATGCTAGAAGAAATGAGTTTATTTCAAAATCGGTAAAAGATATCTTCCTAACTGCAAGTAAAGCTGATAATTTAATTGACCAACTCTTAGCTTATGAACCAAAAATTGACACTATTCTTTCCAAGTTGAACTGGTCTAGTAGCGATCGTGGCAAGAAGCGTAGAGTAAACCTAGATCTTAACATGTATTTTTTCTTTTAGTTATAGATTCAATTGTCAATTCCACACTAACCAAGTGATGTTTTCTAAACTCTACTTCTTCTTATTCACACATTGGGGACAATGTCTCAATTTGGTTGGGGGGATGGGATAGTTGACTTGTTTTTTTTTGCTTTATATTTCATTATTGTGTTTTTTTTTTTTATTTTGTCTGTAAAAAAAAAAACTAAAATGTTTTGATTTTATTTTATTTTGTGTTTTAAACTACACACAAACTAACAACAAATTTTTGACTAAGCAAGTGGAATTGTTGTTCAGAGATAGCTGTGTAAGAAGTTTTCACTCCTGAGACGTATCTCAGTCTAATTCGTAACAAGATATTTTTTGTTTATTTCCTTTTGAATTATTTAAATTTATAATTCTCCATAATATTGATTAAATTTGATCTTTATATGCTCATTTGACAGGTATTATCAACATACACGGTAACATATGAACATAGGTTGTAAGTGAAAATTTTATAATACACAGTTCTCTAGTTTATTGGAGGTAGCACCTAAAAGCAGTGGAATTTGTATTAATATTCAAAAAAAAATTGAAATTAACCATGCTTTTACTTAGTAACCGGACATCTTGCCCCTGCAAGCAGTGATTGTTCGCGTCAAACAGTAGAGCCTGAGTTAATTTAAAAAAAATGATGATGATAATAATTAAGTTTCTACTTAGTAACCGGACATCTTGCCTCAGTAAGTATTGATTGTTCGCGTCAAACGGTAGAGCTTTTAACATTTGAGATCCGAGCAATTAAGTCTGTAGGGGTATCTTAACACCTAGTACCCTAAAGCCAACTGGTTTGGGAGTCACTAGCCCAAAGCTCGTTATAAGGATTGAAGAAGTATTAAAAAAATTGCATTTATAAATAAATTTCCATTGCTAAAAAGGTGTGAATTCTGATATAACTTTAGGAAAAAAATATTTCTCTCTTTTCAAATACACTTGTGAATATTGTGGGTACAATGAGTTTATTAATACCTTGTTAATTGTGTATATAGAGAATGGTAAAAAATATAGGAGAATTTACTTATTTGGTAATTTAGAAAGAAATAAAACAACTAGTAACTTGGATAAGAATTTTACTTTTTACTTTTCGCTTAGATTACTATGGACTAGTAATAAGTTGGTTGAGGGTGTGATTGGGACTAAAACGTGCATATTTATTGAGAGAATAAAATATCATTTTACACTTGTGGTTTCACTAATCCCCTTAATTTAGCACGTTTAAGTAATAACATTTAAATTTATGTCTAATATTTTTTTTATTGTGATTTTTTATCTTTTATATAGGTGAAATAATACTTTGGATGTATATCTAGAAAAATACACTTGACATGTGGATTTCGGAGGCCAGAAAATTAATATGGTGTTCTAACAGTGTACAACTTCGGAAATTCTAACCTTGTGCAATGTTCGTATTTTGGCCATAACTTTTTACTCTGATATCGGATTAAGGTCATTCAGGTTTCAGATGAAATAAGACTCAAAGATCTACAATTTTGATGTTTATAAGATTTTAGAATTCGGAAGTATTCAAAACTGAAATTGACGAAGAATCCAAAGTGGGTTAAATATCAAATCTTAAAAAAAATAATAATAATATTTGTCAATTTCTCCACCAAACTGCATGTTTGGTGGTGGAGTGTTTTGTGGAGTGTTTTGTGGAGTATTTGGTGGAGTGTTTTGTGTAGTATTTGTTGGAGTGTTTGGTGGAAAAGTTGGTGGAGAAATTGGTGGAAGCCTTCTCTTTGCCTATAAATTGAAACCATAATTTCATTTTTCATTTCATACTTATTTGATTTCTCTTAAGGAATTGAAGATTGTAGCTTGTGTGTTTAAATTCTTGTAATGTCTTTTAATTTTAGTAATAAAATTATGTATGTTTTTAATTACAGTATGAGTAGCTAATTACTTTTCGCTGGGGAATGGGTGAAACTTTTATTATTTAAAGTTTAGATTAATCTCACTTATATTATAATATATAAATAGTAATGAATAATAATTAATTGAGATCTAGACTAATTATTGATAAATTGATATACCGCCTATATGGCTGGGTTTAAACGATTTCGGCATAATTTAGTACCTAAATGGACTTGTTATAGACGAACGGTATCACCACCTTTATGGCTGGTTTTATATTTTTTGGCATATTTAGTACCTTGGCAGGACTAGTTATCAACATAAATGACTACCGTCTTTATGGCCGGTTTTATATATTTTGGCATAGTTAATTCTGTAAGTAAATTAATTGGGTTATAATGATCATTTATATATTATAAAAGTGAGATTTCTAAATATAAAATATTAAAAGTGGATCTCATAACCCAGTATTTTATTTTATTGTTGTCATTTAATTCAAATTCTCCAAACAACTTCAAACGAATCAAATCTTTTTTCTTTTCGCTCTGATTATTACTTTATCATACTAAATCTATTCTAGTGGATCGACCCCGGACTTACCAGGTTATTTTATTACTTCGACACTCTTATACTTGGGAGTAAAGAACCACTTTTAGAGCGTGTCAATCAACTCGTTGATACCAAGAACTAGGGGACATATGTTTATGGTAATTTTTGGGCACCAGGCTGATGAGTGGTATTTATATCACTATTTCTCACTCATTTAACCTAATATTTTGTATAGTTTCTCGGGTTTTGTGAACGTTTTGATGTGTTTTATTATTATTTTACAGATAAATAAAGTTTGGGAAGCATTTGAAGCAATTTAGGGCCAAAATAGAGAAAAAAAATTGATAAAAAAAAGGCAATTTTGTAATTTCGCGCGTCGCGACGTCTAACGTGCGCCTCAAGCCTGCTAACGTGCACCGTGGACATGTGTCAAAATCTGAGAAATTAGACTTGCTAACGT
>SKCR01031600.1:0-18709 GCA_019454045.1 Zanthoxylum bungeanum | reverse complement strand
ACAAAGAGATAAAGAGATAAGGCTGGACACGCAGGTCCAATTTATAAATTCCAAATTTACAATAATTTTAAAATTACCCTTTCCTTCTAATATCCATCCGATATACACTATTCATTCATCACATACATATATATTCAAACAAGACATGCTTTTACAACCAATCTAATCCAATTAATTAGTCTTTGTTTAAGTGATCATCCAATGTTCAAACAACAGTTTGATTTTGCGCGAGTCCAACTCGATTGAGAATAAGTACATAGGGTACGAATTCGCGAATTATATCGAACTACTTATTAAATCTAATTTAATTCGTATTCAATACTAATTCAATTATTTAATTCCAAATTAAATGTTTACACTTTTAATGTGCTTTAAAGACTTAGATTCTAAATCTAATCTTATTGGGCCTCAAAGCCCAACTAACATCCAATGTTGAATTTAATTCAAGTCAAATGGACTTAGAATTGATTTATTAAGGCTTGGGCTTTGGTCAATGTGGGTCAAACCCAATTACCAAGCCCAAATAAGGAATCACCCTTAAGTGCCATAAAACCAATTTTAAGCCCATAAGGCCCAATTAAATTATTAAAGCCCATAATTAAATTTTAATATTCCAAACATTAAAGTCCAATTAATTAAAGTGTAATACCAAGATTAATGTATTAAATCAAATATTTCAAAATACCCATTTAATTTATTAATCATCATTTTTCAAAATAAATGTCCAACATTAATTTTAACAAAAATCAACTCCTTTACATGTCCTATGTATTCGGCCAATGTGAGTTTTTTGTGTCGATTTGTTTTTCAATCCGATTGAATTATTAATCTACGTCCCGTACACGTTCTAAGTCATCCAATGATCTTAAACACAAAAAAATTTCAATCCACTCTAAGTAGCAACACATTCGGCCAAGGCATGAATTTGGGGAAAAAAAAATCATCCAATGCATTTTTCATAAAATTGATTCCATGTATCATCATTCTATATACATGTAAGCATCTTATTAATCAAATTTCACAAGACAAGAACATGCGTCATCAATTTCACCATATCATTCGGCCAAGGTCAAAATTTTGGGGAAAAATCATCCAATGCATTTTTCATAAAATTGATTCCATGTAACATCATTCTATATACATGCAAGCATACTTATTCATCAAATTTCACAAGAACATGCTTTAACCAATTTTATCACACCATTCGGCCAAGGTTAAAATTTTGGGGAAAAATCATCCAATGCATTTTTCATAAAATTGATTCCATATAACATCATTCTATATACATGCAAGCATACTTATTCATCAAATTTCACAAGAACATGCTTCAACCATTTTATCAAATTTTAACCTAAAGTATTTCATGTTTAACCATGGCTCCATGATACCATTGTTGGTTTCTATAATATGTCCCAAGGAAAGATTAAGCATATATGAAATACAACAAAGAATATATATAAACATGAAGTATGGCGGAATCATACTTACAATATCTTGTGATGAGAAAAAATCAAGCCAAGATGGAAGCTCCAAGGTGGATGATTTTCGGCCAAGGTGAGAAGATGTGGAAAGCTCCAAGCTTTGAGTATTCCAAGCTCTATGATGGTTCCCTATCACCTCTTTTGATCCCTTGAAAGGTGCTAGCCTTGCATGTGAGGAGATGTTCCAAACAATCACACTTTCTTCAAGCTTTTGGCAACCAAAATGAAGAGATGAAGACCAAAAAACTGCATGCAGTTTCGGCCAAGTGAGAGAGAGAGAGAGATTTTCCTTTTTTTTTTTAATTGATTTTTGATACCAAAAATCAATTTATATTTATGCCATAATATTTATTAAATAATAATAAATCTATGACACAAGCCATGCAAAGGCTTAGAGTGTCAAAAACTCAAATTCCATGCAAACATTAGAGTGTATTATACACTATCACCATGCAATGCATTATCAATAAAATAATACATATAATGACATGTGTCAAGTGGGCCCCACACGTTTCCAAATGAAAGTGGGCCCACGTCCACTCACGCGTTCGGGTTCGATATTTCCGAAATACCGAACTTGCGTCGCGACGTTAATTAAATCGAATTTAAATAATAATCGCGCCTAGCGAAATTATTATTTACGTCGCTAACGAATTAATTCTAAATTAACTCGTATGCCCGAATTAAATCTAATTTTAATTTCGCGTCGAAATCGAATTTCAATTATTATATCGAATATAATAATTTACTGATTAATTCCAAATAATCGTTCTCTCTCTCTAAATAAGGCACTTTATCCGAGATAAAGTTTCTCCGCAATTAATCCAAGATTAATTAAGTTCGAATCAAATATCATAGGTGAATCTTCAGGAAGCGACCCAAGAGATCTCCGGATATGTTGGCAGTAAATACGGTCGTCGGATAATCCGAACACGCACGTACCTCGTACTACGTTCTTACCGATTCACAAGACAAGGTTGGCTTCTAGCAAAGCGCCATGCCTACCCAATTCTCCAGAAATATTCTTATAGGAATATAAGATCTATATCAAGCGTAGTATACCGTAGTATTGCGTACATCGATCCAGTATCGGATGATCACATGCTAGGCCTAGGGCTGGAGATGTGTCTGCCCCGTACGAAACATATATCGGACATCAAGCAACTAGTCTCTTTAAATCGGACAATCCTGACCTAGTCATATTGTCCCGACGGTTGCAACCTTTTATAGAGTACTAGTTATGTCCTGCGTGCGTGATCATCACCTCCATATGTCTGAAGCGATACTTCCATCTTGACATCACATCCAGTACACTACGATTCTCGATAAACCCAGAAGAGGTATACACAGAACCGGTTAAGGTCCCCAACCACAAAACCAAAGTTTACCGATTGTCGCAAGTACTAGCGATGTAAGTCTCAGGTTAAGACCATATACACCTACCCTGATGCGGCCTCCCATATACACCTAGACATACTACCAATGGGATTCCGCGGGGTCTATCCAGAGCGAAGCTGTTTTCCGTACCATCAGTAAAACACAACCTCCTATCGCACTTGCATAAGTATCCAATACTTAAATATATGAGAACTATGCCGTTGTGCCCTCACAACGTGCACAAGCGCAATACTAGCCTATTCCGCATTATCGATGTCCAGTCTCGATAATACTACGGCTAGGGATATTTAATGATTAAACCTTTATGGATTGATACTGTCTCATATCATCTCAATCCAGTACTAATCATATGGACTTTCGCCATTTATATATCAAAGTAAATAATATTTACAAAATGGCAAAAGGCAATTTCATTATTACATAGTTAATTTTGTACAATAATACAATATCATTTACAAACAGTGACGCTATGGGACACAATGTCTAACAGTGTGGCACAAGGTTTGGAAGTGGTTTAGGTTCTAAGGGTTTTAGGAGTCCTTGCCTCTTCAGCCTTTCAAACACCTTAGACAAAGGTCTACCAAAATTGGAGAATCGCCTGTTTTTGATGGCGGCGACCTCAACTTGAGCGAGCTTGGTCCCTGAAGGCCCCCAATGGTCTTTCTATTCTGGCCATAAAACTTTATGTTCTCGGCTCCTCTTCCTCAATATCCATGACAGTTTCTCTTAACTGTCGAAAGTCACTAATCATAGAGGTCATCCTCATCAGCTTGTTATAAATGGAGGGCTTGGTGCCATTAATGATCATCTTAATATGGTCCTTCTCCGAGGACCGTGTCTGCATCTTCAAGAGCTAGCTTCTCCAGCGATCCAAATAATCTTTGAAGCTCTCTTATGGCTTCTGTTTGGTGTTTTCTATGTCATGGAGCGACAAGTCTATCTCCATGTCCGTGACATATTGGTTTAGAAAAGCCTCGCTAATGCCCTCCAGTCATCTCTAACATTTCTCTCCATGCCATGATACCATAATATAGGCGCCCCTTCTAGTGACATCTCGAACATCTTATGCACCTGGCGCTTTGACAAACCCACTGAACTCATCATTGAAATATATTGTCAGAGATAGACCTTTGGATCTCCATTTCCGTTGAACTTGGCCATGTCAGGCATCTTATGTTGGGAAGCGGCAATGAGTGCGCAGCGGAAAATCAAAATTATTATGTCGTTTTCCCTATGCCCAAGACCCATTTGTTTTGATTATTCTACAATCCTAGGCATGTTACTATATATTCTAAGCATAAAACTCATAAAACATGCAAAAAACATAAACCTAAACATGCTAACTATCATAAGAACACTAAATAAAATAAAGAAAGAAAAAGACTTACTTGAACCGTAGACTCCACCAGTCCTCCCTCCAATCTACAAGCTTTTCTCGAACTCAGCAAGCTCTTCCAGGTTCCAAAGAGCCACCCAAGTGTGTGGCCTCTAAAGATGCACACACCAAAGCCAAAACTCAATGGCAAGACTACACCTTGAGTGCACTGGTATTTTGCCTTTGGTGCTAGCCGAGGCAAATACCTCAAAATTTTTAACTCGAGGTTCCTCTAGTCAATTAGACTTAAGGATCCTCAAAATCATTGGCTTACTCTTAAACTTTAGAGTTGCTCACTTATATAAACCCAAGATATGAAAGGTTTGGTGTAAAAATTTGGAAGAATTCTTTAGGTTTATATAGTGCTCCAAATACAACAAAATTAAATAAGAATCTGATGTGGGATAAAAGCTAATTTAATCTTAGCCATTGGATCATAATTTAGTATTTTACTGAGATTATAAAACCCTAATAAGAGTTTAGGCCAAATTAGAATTCAAAACAAATAACAAAAAAATAAATTATTATTCACGTGAATATTATTTTTTTAATTCCAATTCCCAAAGTGCCCTCATCATCATTCACCAATCCCTAAGCCACTATGGAACCTCATAAATGATATGTTCAATAATTAAAGACATTGAACCATTTATGAACAATTCCTACAGCAATCATATATGTTGTTATATTTGTATTGTGCACTGTTAACCATTGATTTCGACTTTATTGTGTGTGACCTTTTGGGTTCCCCTCAAGTTGGACATGAAATGAACATGATAATTTAATCGAACATAAATTATCCTCCGATCAGATGGTCGTTGGATTTCAATGACCAAGTTTGGCAATGAATCGATTGATATACAGTAATTACCACGATCTTTTCAGGGTCCACTTCTATCCCAACCATTCCTACCGTATGCCCTAACAACTTTCCCGATGTTACCCCAAACACACATTTCTTGGGTTGAGTCGGAGGTTGTACTTATCAACTATATGAAGGAATTTCTCATGCGCTTCTATATGTCCGGCCCTCGTCTCTGATTTAACCATCATTTCATCCACGTATACCTCAATCTCCTTGTGCACCAAGTCATGGAATAATGTAGTGGCCATTCGTTGATAAGTGGCTCCCACATTCTTAAGTCCAGACGGCATAACCCTGTAACAATATGTACCCTACTCAGTGACAAAGTTAGTCTTATGCTTGTCTTCTTCAGCCATGAAGACCTGGTTATATCCTGAGAATCCATACGCGAATGAGTACATAACAGATAGAGCCGTACTATCAACCAACATGTCTATATGTGGTAGGGGAAAATCATCTTTTGGGCAAGCTTTGTTGAAGTCCTTATAATCCACGCACATTCTGACCTTTCCATCCTCCTTCGGTACTGGAACAATGTTGGCTAACCACTAGGGGTACTTCACCACCTCTAAGAACCCCACATCTATCTACTTCTTGACTTAGTCCCTAAATTTTTCGGCCCATTCTGGCCTCATTCTTCGGAGCTTCTGTTTTACTGGTCTCATGTTCGGATAAGTTGGTATCATGTGTTGGGCAATACCCTTGTTCACTCCTAGCATGTCTTCATAGGACCAGGCGAATACTTTTGCATATTTTATTAATATTCTCTCTAATTCTTTCCGCTCATCAGAGGTAACCTCACTTGCACTTGAAAATTCCTTGCGGTTTTCACATGTACCAAGATTAAATGCTTTTGTCTTTGTTGAGTTAATATCAAATATGCTCATGACATGCATGTTATGATGTAGACTAACAGGAAAAGACTCAAACAAATAAGAAAAATCAATGTCTTTATGATTAATAAATGCAGGACGACAATCAAATAGGTGAGGAAAATAAACATCTTCGTAATTTGTAGTCTTGTCTTCTTCCGTGTCCTTGCTTTCTTCAAGCGTCAGCTTCTCCAACTACAGTAGTTCTTCTTCCCATTTATCTTCCTCTTTGTAACTTCCTCTGCCTGTGGTTCTTTGCTCATCAGATCCTTGAAGATTTCGAATCCCGGTACTATGATCCCAATGACTTCTACGAGTTCAGGCTCTCATTGATATCATGTGGCTTTCACAAAGTATTCCATCAGCTTCATCCATTTTTTCTTGGTATACCACTGTTGGGAAGCGGCCGCGAGTGCGCAGCGGAAAATCAAAATTATTATGCCACTTTCCCTTTGCCCAAGACCCATTTGTTTTGATTATTCTACAAGACTAGGCATATTACTATATATTCTAAGCATGAAAGTAATAAAACATGCAAAGAACATAAACCTAAACATGCTAACTATCATAAGAACTCTAAATAAAATAAAGAAAGAAAAAGACTTACTTGAACCGTAGACTCCTCGAGTCCTCCCTCCAATCTACAAGCTTTTCTCGAACTCAACAAGCTCTTCCACATTCCAAAGATCCACCCAAGTGTGTGGCCTCCAAAGATGCACACACCAAAGCCAAAACTCAACGGCAAGACTACACCTTGAGTGCACGGGTATTTTGCCTTTGGTGCTAGCCTAGGCAAATACCTCAAAACTTTTAACTCGAGGTTCCTCTAGTCAATTAGACTTAAGGATCCTCAAAATCAGTGGCTTACTCTTAAACTTTAGAGTTGCTCACTTAAATAAAACCAAGATATGAAAGGTTTGGTGTAAAATTTTTTGAAGAATTCTTTGGGTTTATATAGTACTCCAAAGACAACAAAATTAATTAAGAATCTGATGTGGGATAAAAGCTAATTTAATCTTAGCCATTGGATCTTAATTTAGTGGTTTAATGAGATTATAAAACCCTAATAAGAGTTTGGGCCGAATTGGAATTCAAAATAAATAACAAAAACTAAAATTTACTATTTATGTGAATAGTAATTTTTTTAATTTTTTATTCCAATTCCCAAAGTGCCCCCGTCGTCATTCACCAATCCCTAAGTGTTGGTTTTTATTAAGGTCCCAAGATCAAACAAGCAATGAAAAATCATGCATGAATACATCAATGGAGATAGCGGAATACTCACATCGATCGGTTGAGTCGATTTGGAGACGAATGAAGGAAAAAAACGCACTGCCTTGCTCACGCCACTGCAACAGTCCACTGTCCACCAAATCAGAATTTTGAGCTGAGAAACGGAGCTCCGAGCTTCGTCCGATGGATCCCGGCTCATGGGCGAACCTCCCTACCACCTTCGCAAGACTCGTAAGTGTGCTAGCACTTGAATTTTCACAATGAAAACCCACTCTAGCTTCCCTTAAAGCTCACGTTTTTCTGGTTCAAAACCAGTCCCAATGTTTCTGTTTTGGGCGTGAGAGAAGAGAGCAAAATGAGAGAGAAAGAAATGTGTTAAGTTCTTACAAAAGTTGTAAATCATTTGTTATATATTTTCAAAAAATATTAAATGATTTTCCAATTCATTTTAACTTTCAAAAAGTCAAATAAATTGAATGTAATAAGCTTGAGTGTTCCACACTCAAATATCAATGTCCATCAAGTTATATCAACTTTAATAAAGTGACATGTTGAGTGTCTTTCACTCAATCAATTAATCAAATCAATCAATCACTCAAAGTGACTTTTGATTTGACGCTTGATGTGACGATTGATTTGACGCTTGATGTGACTTCCGTCGCCGCACTCGAATTCGAAATACGAATGCGCTCGCAATCACACTCGGGCTCGGGTTCGTTAATGCCAATTTAACGATTTTTCCGTCGCGTCGTAATTAAATGATTACGCCTAGCGAATTCACTATTCACGTCGCTAACAAATTAATTCTAAATTAATTCGTTCGCCCGAATTAAAATCTAATTTTAATTCCGCGTCGAAATCTAATTTCGTTTAATATATCGAATATATTATTTTATTGATTAATTCCAAATTAATCGTTATCTCTCTCTAGACGATATTTTATCCTAGATAAAATATCTCCGTAATTAATCCTAGATTAATTTCCTCTCTCTCTTCTATATAATCCCAGATTATTCAAGAGTGCGAGTTGTGCGTCATCGGTGGATTATCGGGAAGCGACCCATGAGATCTCCGGATAAGTTGGCAGTAAATACGGTCGTCGGAGTATCCGAATCACGTACGTACCAAGTACTACGTTCTACCGATTTACGAGACAAGGTCGACTCCTAGCAAAGCACCAAGTCTACCCAATTCTCCGGACATATCCTAATAAGAATATTAAGATCTATATCAAGCGTAGTATACAATTGTATTGTATTGCGTATATCGATCCAGTATCGGACGATCACATGTTAGGCCTGGGGCTGGAAATGTGTCTGCCCCGTACGAAACATATATCGGACATCAAGCAACTAGTCTCTTTAAATCGGGCAATACTGACCTAGTCATATTGTCCCGACGGTTGCAACCTTTTATAGAGCACTAGTTCTGTATCCTGCGTGATCATCAACTCCATATGTCTGAAGTGACACTTCCATCTTGACATCACACCCAGTACACTACGATTCCTGATAAACCCAGAAAAGGTGAACACAGAACCAGTTTAGGTCCCCCAACCACCAAAACCAAAGTTTACCGATTGTCGCAAGTACTAGCGATGCAAGTCTCAGGTTAAGATCATATACACCTACCCTGATGCGGCCTCCCATAGACACGCAGACATACTACCAATGGGATTCCGCGGGGTCTATCCAGAGCGAAGCTGTTTCCCGTACCATCGGAGAAACACGACCTCCTATCGCACTTGCATAAGTATCCAATACTTATATATATGAGAACTATGTCGTTGTGCCCTCACAACGCACACAAGTGCAATACTAGCCTATTCCGCATTATCGATGTCCAGTCTCGATAATACTACGGCTAGGGATATTTAATGATTAATCCTTCGTGGACTGATACTGTCTCATATCATCTCAATCCAGGAACTAATCATAGGGACCTCTCTTCATTTATATATCTATGGTGATCTAATCACAAATGATGAGAGTGCAATTTCCTTATTACATAGTTAATTTGCTACAACAACACAATGATCTGTGCAAATAGTGACGCTATGGGTCATATTATCCAACAATCTCCCACTTGGCACATAGCCAGTCACTCGAGTGTCCAACACCCGAACTATGTATGGTTCGCTCAAATTGCTGAGAAAAGGTTTTCGTCAGGGATTTGCATGATTATCGTTTGACGCGAATTATACGATCATCACATCGCCACGATGTATGATCCGAACGAATCAGATGATATAGAAGTATATATCTGGATCGTCGATGAGACCTTTAATTCCTTAGCTTGTGCTGACGCCTAGCTCAGCTGCTATCAGAACTACATCTAATCTAATTAGATTTATTTCGACCCAAAAGACTTCTATTGCTGCCTCAGCTGCAGCAATAATCCGCATTTGTTGTTTATTCGGCAACAGTTATCTTGCTTGGAAGATTTCCAGCTCACTGTCCCGTTATTCAAACTTTATAGTACCGTAGTATTTAATCGTTTGGAAACTTGCTGCAGTGATCCCAGTCACTCAAGTTCTCCTTCTCCATAGTTTAAGATAGCATCTTTAGTTCTCAGAGATACTAACAGATGTTCTTAACTTCAATCCAGTGACTATCACTTGGATTGAACCGATTGTGATTCCATATGCTCTAAGCGTATGAGACACCAATACAAGTACATTTTAAATGTACAATTTCCCAGAGAGTGTTAACAACTCCAAATCTATCCCAGTAGATCTTTATTCCTTGAATAAAGGTTGTTACTCCCCAGAATTCTACGGAGAATTTCTATGAAAGAATATCTATGAAAGCCAAGCTTTCACCAATTGCTTTATGGGAATTTCAATGTCAGTGCGCTCTCCCACTAACCTCCTTATATACACAAGATTATTTCGTTTTGAGTTAAATCATAAACCATTATGATTATTTCAAAACGTCAGTTCCAAGAACCTTATGCTTGCTTCAATCCAAACATGGATCGAATACCCGCAAACCTTGTTTGTCGGTTATACAAAATCGTCAGAATGTTATAAACATTCTCCAAAAGGTTTCCTTTTCAGGAAAGCGATTTTGATTTGTTGTAACTGACATATTTCATAAATGAAATATACAGTTATCAACAAGCATCTTCAAAATGGATTTACCATGGCAACAAGCAAAAGGTTGAACCGTTATTGACACGATGTTGATAACGATACCTTCCGTCACAAGCCTAGCTTTGTACGTTGGTATGTTGCCATCCATGTATGTCTTCCTTGAAGACGTTTAATGTACCAATAGGCACAATGCCTTGTGGTACAACAACTAGTATCCGAAAAGCTGTTATACATGGAATCCATTTCGGACTCATGGCACTTTGCCATAATAGGGAGTCGATACCTCGTATCACTTTCTCAAAATGTAGTCGGTGGATATACCTTCATAAGATTGACATCTTTATGAGGT
This sequence comes from Zanthoxylum bungeanum, assembly GCA_019454045.1. NCBI lineage: Eukaryota > Viridiplantae > Streptophyta > Magnoliopsida > Sapindales > Rutaceae > Zanthoxylum > Zanthoxylum bungeanum. Next base: position 8,042 of record SKCR01031600.1, on the reverse strand, counting down.
TAGATCAGAAACCCATACCCTAGGTTGTTTTCTGACTCTATCCGATCTACGAAGTTCTTGTGTATTTGAAGATTAATGGTACAGATTCATTATTGATGAACTGTTTGTGTTCCATTAAGGACTTCGTGCCTTGAACAGTATTACTCCGATTTTCATCGAGTATCACTATACTCCCACTGACCACTGGATATCGGTATTCCTCTCAGGAAAACCGCATGGTGAGCAACAATCAAATTGTTCTCATGTGAGATTTATAAGTACTATACTTATGGTTTCCCTTAGGATAACCTATATTGGCACTTATCCAATTGGGTCTTTTAGTTTGGTATCATCCAAACGTTATGCCTGGCATACCCAAATTATCAGGAATGAGAAACCCTGTTTCTTTCCTGTTCATATCCTATATGATATCTGTCAAACAGATCTTCATGGAACCTTATTCTAAATAGGTTTTGCACTGTAAATACATATCATGTAGAAGGAAATAGTAGCTCAGAGCGACTCGTGATAAACCTACCCAACAAAATTCGGTTTTAGTTCGGACACACCGTCTAACAGACGTGTCTTGAGAGGAGTCCTCATATGAAAGAATACCGTAATCTTTCATGTATATATGAAACTTACTGCTTAAGTATTTTCCAATACGGTCTTACCGTGGTGGAATAATACTATAGCCGATCTGTTTGTTTACTTCGTGTCGAAACTTTAAAGTTTCCGATTGTATTCTTCAAAAGAAACACAAAACCATAACGTGATGCTACATCCGTTAAGGTCACGAAACATTCATGTTCACATCTAGCCAAGCTAGATATGGGCCCACATACTTCACCATGAATAGGGCTGACAGATCGGTGGTGGCACTTTTACTATTACAAAGTAAATAGTATTTTAGGTACTTCACCTAACAAACTAGATTCGCAGACCTATTTGAATAGTCAAATCAGTCCTAGTACCCACTCTTCAAAGTGTGGATATACGAGTCTTCTTTAATTGTGTCCTAGACAACAATGCCACAAATAAGTCTCTATTGATCAAATCAATTGAGCTATTATTTGTCATTTTATATGTTGAGATTTTATTTATATTCAAAATATAAATTCTGTTATTTACATCTAATGTATTTATCTCAGTATCATCTTTATATAATGAAACACTTAGTGTTCTAGAATATAAAGGTTTATCCAGAATGGATTAAACACTGATATAGAGATAAGTCTCTAGTCAAACTAGTTACATTATAACAGTTCCTAATTTAAGTACATACCCGAAGGGTAGTTCCTAAATTTAGGTATCTACGGTCGAAACAGCGACTTTCGTCCCGTTTTCCGATTTGCAGAGAAATCTCGGCTTGAAGTCAGTATCCAGCTCATAGCGGATTCTGAACATCAATACATATATTTTATGTACCACACTAAGTATTTAAAATCTAATTTTAATACTAGTTGTGAACATAACTTTGACAAATATTTTAAAGTTAGAGCCTCGCCCTTTCTTTAATTCCTTCGTGTCTTCCATATCCAAATGGTAGTCACTTTGGGATATGTCAATTAATATTTCACAAACCTTTGGCCAAGCCTTGGGTTTCGGAATATCGAAACGATGTGCACCTTGTGCTATATGCCCCAATTGCAAACTTTGATACTTTAAATCTAATGATAGATTTTATTATAAGTATATTAATTAAGCATTAAAGTCAGTCATCACATAAATCTTCAAAGATTTTATGCTCTACTATTTGCTTAATTATGGGCTTAGTCATAATAAGTTATTTTATCAAATAAATTAACCTATTATTAATTCCCAATTGAAAATTAATCATTTAAAAAATTAATCCCAAGAAATTATATATTTTAAATATTCAACCTTTCAATCTTTCTTGATTTTAATAGTCCAACTATTTAATCAATTTTTTTAAAGGTACTATTTATTATAATGATTACAATAATCCAATTATTTAATCAACTATAATTTAATATTGATTACTATAATCCAATTATAAAATCAACTATCATTTAATTCAATTATATTGATTACTATAATCCAATTATAAAATCAACTATATATTGAATAAGTTTTATATCTAGTCCAAATATATATATTTTTAAAACAACATAAAATATTAGTCCAACTAATACTTTTGATTAATACGACGAGTAAAATATAAAATGAGCGTGTTTAGCGAGTAATTGAACGATTGTTGCAAATTCAATACTTACTCCACTATTTTTCGTCGAGCCTCTAACCCTCTGTGGAGTACTCGGGAAACCGTGTTTCCTAGTGGGCTAGGATCCTATTAAATAACAACAACCTGACTTTGGGCCAACAAGCTGTATGCTATTTAACTAGGTAGATCTCACAGATCAATTGGATCCATCCAATTCCTAGATCCGGTTAGGTGGACATCCAAGTCCAAAACATATTACTATGCCAATGTATCTAATACATTTTCCGAAACCTATATCCTCCGAATCATCTAGGCCGTGGCTTTGGCACAACAAACCTAATGACTCCAGTTAAGCGGGACCCATTGACAAGGAAAGTTTCGTAATCAAGGTCTTTTGTTGTGCGACAAGAAGTGATCTTGACTTTGGCCAACAAATCACAAACTTGGACAAGACACCGATGTGGAACAAAACCCTCATGATTCAAATACATCCAATTGACAAGGTCTTGACTTTGGACAACAAACCAATGCCAATTGGATCTTGAAAAAGAATATTCAATGGAAGGATAATCGCTTAATATAGAACGAGGTTTTTCGCGTGCAAATTGGCTACCAATTTAATTATCTTTGTTAAGGTCTCATCATCATACACCCTTAAACATGCATTCTAAATACATTAATAAAGGAGTATGAAAATAAATAATAGATATGCGGAGGATACTTTACACATTGATCCTAGATCAAATCTCTTCCCTTTTCAACTCAAGCTAGCACTTGTATACTACTCACCCGTACACTACACTTCTAAAGAAACCTATTACATAGAGGGGAATGAGCACTGGACGCCACGAGAAGAAGTTGGAAGCTTATACAACACGTCTAGGATTTCGAAAGCAGGCGATTTCGAGAGATACCTAACAAATATCCCTTTCCAGCTTTTGTCATCAAGCTTTTCATTTGTTGATCTGGATATGAAAATGTGACACACATCAAAACACTCTAAAATGGCAAACATATGGAGGTGCTCCTGTCCAGATCTCTTGAGGAGTCTGTCATCATTGCTGAAGTTGGACTTCTATTTAACACATGAGTAGTCCATGCCACAGCCTCAGCCCAAAAAATATGCAAGGAACTTGCATACCTTTCAACATACAACGAAACATGTTGTTCATTATGGTTCTATTTTTCCTTTCAGCTATCCCATTCTGTTGAGGAGTGAGTGCAGCTGTGAGTTGTCTTCTTAATCCCTGCATTATCACATTCAGTTTTGAAATCATTCAAGGTGAACTCTCCTCCCCTATCAGTTCTAAGACAGACTATAGAGCAACCAGATTCCTTCTCAATTCTTGCTCTAAACCTTTTAAACACATCAAAGGTTTCAGATTTGGCCTGCAGAAAATGCACCCACAATTTTTACTGTAATCATCTATGATGGTAAGTATGTATCTCTTTCCACCAAAGAAGACTGGAGTTATGGGACCACATAAATCAACATGCCAAAAGCTGCAGTTTGTGTGTTGCTTTCCAGTCACTTTTTTAGGAAAAGATTGCCTATGCTGTTTCCCAATCAAACAGGTAGAGCACAGTTCAGATTCTCCCTTTAGCTTTGGCATTCCTGTGACTAGATTCTTTCTCTCAAGTGTCATCAAACTCTGTTGGTTCAGTGACCAAATCTGCGGTGTGCCACAAGCTTAAAGAACTCTCTTCTGTCCCTGTGATCTGTAAACATTGACTACTGCTGCTGTCATTCATTCTAACTTCAGTGTGCAACACAAACATTCTATTAGTTTTCATGTTAATGTTCAGCAGAAGACCAACCTCTTCATGAAATACTTTGCAAGTATTGTCTCTTGATAAGAAAAGATAATCCTTTTCTTGCAGTTGTCCCACACTTAGCAAGTTTGTGTTTAATCCAGGCACATGAAACACATCCTGGATAATCAGAGGCCTTTTCTCAGTCACTATTCGAACATTGCCTTTCCAATAACTTCCCATTTGTTTCCATCACCCAACTTGACAAAAACATTGAAACTTAAATCAAGGTTTAAGAACCATTCTTGTTCCCACTCATATGATTACTGCAGCCTGAGTCTAGAACAAACCAACCTTTTTGATGATTCTCTTGATCCTCTTTCACAGATTCAGTTTCTTGTTCAGTAGTCGCCATGCCATGAGCAGTATTTCTTCTGTCATATCATCTGAAGGCTGATGGGTATGTGTATAATATGCTTGTTGAGGCGTCCAGTTGGGACATTCATTCTTAAAATGCCCTAATTGTGACAGTTGTAGCACTCGACGGTGTCACGACTCAAGATCTTCCCCCTCTACCTCGGCCTTGCCTCGAGAATTTCCTCTGCCTGATCCTCGACCTCCACGACTACCACTTCCTTCATGAGTAATCTTCAATGCTTGATCCTCTTTCCATGTTTCTGGCCGAACTTTGTTCATGGACGAGTAACGAACTTTGCAGTGCATCTACTGAAAAAGGTCTATGTCCTTTGATTCCTCAATGGAGCAGACTATGTAGTTGAATTTCTCTGTGAGAGTACGAAGAATTTTCTCGACCACCTTCACATCTTCAATCGTCTCTCCGCAGTTCCTCATGGCATTGGCCACCACCATGACTCTGCCAAAGTAGTCATTAACTGACTCACTATCCTTCATTTCTAACACACTTCAAAATCCCTTCTAAGTGTTTGAAGTTGTGCTCGTTTCACTCTCGCATTTCCTTGGAACTTATTCCTCATTGAATCCCAGAGTTCCTTTGATGTGCCTTTCATAGTGATTGTTTTTAGGATTGTCTTGTCAATGGAACTATACAGATAGTTCTTAGCCTTGAAGTCTTTCAATTTCAACTCCTCTAGTGCCTTAGATTGGGCTGACAGTTAGCACTTCTCCTCGTCTGGTTCCTTGAAACCATCAACTACCACTCCCCAAAACTCTTTGGATCGAAAGTAAATTTTCCATTAAAAGACTCCAGTGATCGAAATCCCCATCAAACTTAGGGATACAAAACCTGTGCAAAATGACTATTCTCTGTCATTTTGAACAACCTCTCAACACTCGTACACTTCACTCTAAGAATCTCACAATACTCTTGTGTTCCCTTTCCCAGTGATTGTAGATCTCTCTGTGTTTCCCAGATGCAGTCTGTAAATCAGACAGACGGTTACCCAAATTCTTGAAGTTGTTGGTTACAGTTGCAAAAGCTCTGATACCACATGTTACAAACAGAGTGGGGCAAACTGACAACTTCATTAATTTGCTGAAATCAGAATATGTACAACAGTTGAGCCGTGAGACTCGGACAAGCATAACCACCCACTAACCCCATTTCTAATTTTTCTGTACATGCTAAATAAAGATAACTACTTGTGAAATCACACTGAAACAAGAACTAACATAACAAAGCATAATAAACTTAACTAACGTAACTGAATTTCAGCTTCTAACATGCACAGCAACAAATTAAAATGCAGACCAATTCACCAAAGGAATTTACATATACAGACAGATGAGAGATTAAACCTACCTTGATACTTAGTAACATCCTCTAATACTTATATCCCAATGATGCCTAGGCCTAGCTGGTGTGTGTGTTGATGTTGGTTGTTACTTGTTATATTATAGAATAATATAGTAGTGAAGTTGGAAGCTGGAGATTAGTCGAGGTGCGCGTAAGTTGGCTCGGACACCTCGGTTATCCAAAAAAAAAAAAAAAAAAAAAAAAGAAGAAGTCTGAAGCCAACTCCTTGGGAACAACAACATAGGCATATAAAGCTTTCACGCTTTGATCGACTGCTATTATTTGATGGAAGCATTTTTTTCATAGGACGACTATTTAACTAATGAAACACATGAATTTCAGTTACTTTAATAATATGAGACCGAAAAATAATTGAATAATTCTACAAGGATTGTCCCTACAGAAGTTTTTCTCCCATCGTACTGTCATGCCACGTCAAAGACTATTTTATTATTTATTTAAAATTAATAAAATGGCAATCTGTCGGATGGTTTGTACTTGTAATTGAATGCCCGCTTTTCTTATGACAGCACATTCCACCCATTTTACTTTCTTTTTTTTTTTTTTTAATTATTATAATTATTATTCATTTCACAAACAAATTCCTCTCTCTTTTTATTCTTCCATAATCCATTCTCAATTCATTATTTAATTATCGCTTAATAATATAATAATAATAATAATAATAATAATAATTTATGTATTACCTGACCACCTTACTGACACCGATTCTCTTATTTTTCTAAAATTCTCTCTGCATTAGCCCAAATTTCTTCTCCTACAATAATTTTATTTTAAAAAAATTACGGTTCGGTGAAGGTCTTATTTAAAAATTAATTAATTTTCTTATTTCCTAAAAACCCCCCACAGAGAGGATCGAAGTGATTTGAATGCCGTGGTGATATTTTAATTGCCGGATATTTTGATTAAATTTCCGGCGTAATTATGGCGGCCGATTTGCAGATGACCCCTCAGTTGGAGCAGATCCACGGCGAAATTCGCGATAATTTTCGAGCGCTCTCGTATGTTTTCCCTCATTTCGTTTTTTTTCCCTTTCTTAATCGCCTCTATTGAATAACTAGAGTTTATAAATAGACGTCCATTTTTGGTTTTAAATAGTGAGTTCAGGGCATTTAATTGAATGATTAGGGTTTATACAGAACGTAACTTTTTGTTTTCAATAGTGATTTAAGTGCATTCAATCGGTGTTACTTTTGTCCCTCTTCTGTCAAGGAAAAAAAAAACCCCTTGAAAATTAGATAGATTTCGAAAATTAGTTGTTATTAATGATCATAATAATTTAGAGAACTATTCAGGAAGAGGCAATCATTAGGTTGTTTACATTATAAATAGGTTTTGGGTAGTTTTGTTAGTTCTTTTGAGAAGGATGGTTTATAAATTTGGTTTTTTTAATTGCTGTTGGGAAGAAGAAAAGTTAAGCTTATGAAGGTCATTAGGTTGTATTGATTAAAATTAGGTTTTGGGTATACTAAAGTTGGAATATTCGAGTTAGTTCTTTTCAGGAGGATGGTATGTAAATTTCTTTTTTATTTGCTATTTTGATTCGCTAGTAGAATGTTGTACTGATGTTATGGTTATGATTTGCTTGTCTCTCATTGTGTTCAGAAATGGCTTCCAGAAGCTGGATAAGATCAAAGATTCCAATAGACAGAGTAAGCAGCTGGAAGAACTCACTGGGAGGATGAGGGAGTGTAAAAGGTTTGCTATTTCTATTACAGGTTTTCTCTTTTATCTCATCGTATATCTCTCTTAGCCACTAACTTAAATTTAAAGAGAAAAAAGAAATACGTGTCTACAAATACATCACAAGTTTAACTCCTAAAGTCATTGCTCATTAACTAGGTTCACTAGATGATTCTTGGGTGCTAGAAACTCAAGTGTTGATCAACGTACATGATTTGCTAGTGCATTTGAGATTTAGCACTTTTTATTTCATAAATTCCTTTGGATATACTGATTTAGATTAGTTCAATTGTTAAAAGAGGTGGGAAGAGCATGCCAGAAAAGAAATTATAGAAATTGAAATAAAGTAACATGCATTTTTTTTTATTGAAATTTATCATTTTCTTGCATTTGTAATTTGTATAATTTATCTACTATACTTATGTGAAGTTAAATGTTTCAGATTAATTAAAGAGATGGATCGTGAAATTAAAGATGAAGAAACCCGAAATCCTCCTGAAGTCAATAAGCGACTCAACGACGAGAAGCAATCTATGGTCAGTTCCTTAAAACTTGGATTTTCCTCACTGTGTGAATGTGTAAATGTGATATGGGGTTTAGACGTTTATTTGGACTTTCTTATTGGTTCATAACCGCAAAGTCATACCT
>SKCR01031599.1:0-18738 GCA_019454045.1 Zanthoxylum bungeanum | reverse complement strand
AATCCTTACTAGAGGAAGAGACTATTCAACTAGGGATTCTTATACAAATAGGAGTCTGATTTCTGTACTATTATAAATAGGAGGGCAGAGTATGTGTAATAGGAGGGGAAGAATCAGATCATCAAGCTCTGACTTGTAAACACAAAAAGATCTGAGAAGCGTGTTTGAGTAATAAAAGTGTTCATCCTGTTTTTGTCCGTGGACGTAGGTCGGATCCAAATCCACCGAACCACGTTAAATCTCCTTGTCGATTGGTGTGTTTATCTGTCTTTTGCTAAATTTGTCTTTGGTCCCCCATAACCAAACAAATTCACTATTGAAGGAAGATTACCTCGGAGGTGATATTCCCATATTACTCTGAGACCAAAATCAGCCGTCAACAATTTCCTTGAGCTTGCTTGTTGTTGATGGGTTTAAATTGTTAAAGAAATTAAAAACAAAATTGGATGAATAAGATTAGTCAAAGCATGCTAGAGTAAACTAAATTTGGTTTATGTATAAAATTGGAAGGATTTTGTAAGATTAAAGAAGTTGTAATTTGGAACCTTAATGAGTAAGGTAATAAAAATATTATACGTGTATATATATATATATATATATATATATATATATATATATATATATATATATATATATATATTTATACATGAAATCTAGAAATAAAGAAGTGAAAAAAAATATTTTCTTTTCTTTCTTGGATCATGGCCGAGAGTGAGTTGGAGAAAAATAAAACTTATTTTCCTCAGCCAATCATTGAAAGAGAAATTGAGGAAACTAAGCTTCAAATGAGTAAATCCAAGTCTTAAAAAGTGTTATTACATGCCTATATAAATGTTTTATGCTGGATTATGTCATGGTTTAGCTTGCAACTCTAGGATTAATTATGGATATGGCCGAATTCTTAATGTGAGAAAATGGAGATTTATTTATTTAGATTGGGTTTACTTAGGTGTGTATTATATTTCCAATGGATCTATGATGATGTAGATGTTTAAATTATTTTAAAATCTCAAGGATTGGAAAAAAAAAATAATAATAAGGCTGTGTCGAAATTAGTAATTTAATGATCTTTAATGGGGGTACCTTGGAGATGTTATAAATTATGCATGTGACGACTAGTGTAATAATAATTGGAAGAAAATGTGAATTAGTTCCATTATTCTTTGACAATGTAATCAAAGGATTAATATCTATTCTTGCTTGGTATGATAATGTTGCATGGTGTGTGCCCTTGAAAGATTGAAACTTTCAAGTTTAGTATTATACATGATTGGCTGAATTTTTAAGTATAAAGGAAAATATACAATGTATATCGCTAAAATGATGAGCTTGTGTAATTCATAGAAATTTGAATATAATAAGTGTTAGTATGTGTATTATCTAGTAATAGTGATGATATATTCGAGCATGTTGATGTTGATCTTGGTAATGAAAAATGAGAAATGCATAAATGATTCGATTATATAGGATAGATAATTAAATTCATAATTGATTATGAATACACCTTATAAATGTGTATGAAAATAAGTTTATGGTTTATGTTTAAATTGTAAAAATTGAGTTTTTTAAATTGGTCATGGTTATGTTTTAAGTATACGAAATATAATAATGTTTTACATATATATTTAAGTATGTGATTCAAGTTTAAATATTACATATGTGTTTTACAACTTCGAAATTACAGGTATGCCTTAAGTTTTCGATTTGTATATATATACTCTATTTATAATTTGAGTACACGTTATATTTATGAGTTAAGTTGTAAACCTTGCACTGATAGCTTAAATTGTGCGTATGTTGATTAGGTTTTGCGTTTGACAGTAAATGTATATGCTGGTGTGAATTAATATAATTTTAGTAGCATGTATATATTGAGCTTGAGCATGATAAATAAGCATGTATTATACAAAATAGTTAAAGATGAAGGAATGAGAGGAAATGAATACATATGCCATTAGTTTAAAGGAGCGCATAAACATATGCATGTACATCCATGATAAAACATGAAAGGTTTCAAAATTCAAAAAGTTTTAAAGAAGAATATCAGATATTTTTAAGAGAAATATTTTTAGAAAATATTTGATACAGTTTTGAGATTTTAAACATGAGTTTTATGTTTTCGGGGCATGAGGGAAAAACTCATCCCCAGTATGTAACTATTACAGAGATAGAATTGACGGGTAATATGGAATTGATGAATATAATGGCTGATCGGTGCATTCACACGCGTATAACGCAAGCGCACGTATCGTTCAAGTAGTATAAAAATATTGATCCCACGATGACTTAATTCTACTATTGTTATTAATTATTGAATCTATTTATTTACGAGTATCTAATCAGATGGAGAAGAGAATAATTGTTTGGTTGAATGTGGATTTGCTAATTAAAATAAAAAAAGACTCATAAGAAAATACTAAGGAAAAGAAAAGAAAAGACTCAAAGATATAGAGTCGTGACTCCACACAATATTATTAAAAAGATGAATTGATTCTCTTATATACGTGTAATAAATTAGTTTGCTAACCTGAAACACGATGATATGCAAAAGCCTCTTCCGATGGTCAGACGCAAATACCCAGTATAACCCAATTGAACCATATGTCTATGTCAACCAAATTACCTTGATTCATTAAGTTCAAGTTCCAATAGTGGCTACCCCCGCCCGACAGGTATATTCCTATCCTGTAAGGAAATCTATTAAAATGTTATCTATCCTCAAAGAAGATCGTGAGCCATTGAATCTAAGGTTGAAACCTAAAATCCATTTTCCAAGTTCATTTTAAGTTTACCAAATCAATCTTATTAATGACCAATTAACAAGACCATTAAACTTAAGACTCAATAAACAAAACTAAGAATTACCCATAAAAAGAAAATCAATTATTAAGTGTGGATATTGTGTTTCATCACATACCTAGAATAAAAATAAAATGCTGGGGTTGGGGATCCACTTTTACTATTTCTAATTTAGAAATCTCTTTTACTATAATATAGAATTTATCAGTGATATTACCAACAGTCATATAGGCGGTATCATCATTAAGTCAGATTTTAATTAAGTCTGACCAGCCATAAATGCGGTATTATTATTTGTCCATAAACCAGCCATATAGGCGGTAATTATCTGTCACTTAAAGACCGGCCATATAGGCGGTGTTACTTTATGTAAAATAAATAAAACCATCCATTAAGACGGTAATCCTTTTAATTTGAAATATAATTTCTATATTATAATTAAGGGAGATTAATCTAAACTAAAATAATAAAAGCTTCACTCTTCCCCAGCGGAAAATCTAACTACTAAACATAAAAGAAAAGAGAAGAAGAAGAACTACTACTATTACTGAAAATAAAAATGCATAAATTAAATTACTAAAAATAAACACACAAGATGCAATCCTTAAATTCCTTACAAAAACCTAAGGAAAGCATGAGAATTACAAATGAAATAGTTTGGTATTTATAGGAAAATCTAAAGGCTTACACCAATTTCTCCACCGATTGCTCCACCAAACATGGCATCAAACATGACACCAAACATGGCATCAAACTTGGCACCAAACATGGAAGCATGTTTGGTGGAAGTTTGACAATTTTTATTTTTTTATTTTATTAATTTTATTTTATATTTTGAAAATGACTATAGTAGTTACTCAAAATACACTGGATTGTTCATCAATTTCGGCCTTCCAAATTTCAGAATTCTAAAATATTTAAATCTTCAAAGTTGTAAATCTTTTAGTCTTCTTTAATTTGCAACTTTAATCAACTCAATTGGATATCGGATGAAAAATTTATGGCCAAAATACGAAACATGCGCAAAACTAGAATTTAGGATTGCATTTCGTGACGCGTATAGTAAAATTTCGTTTTTGACCATTTTCCTCCGTATTTCATCGTTTTAGCCCCGAGTTAATTCCATTAAGTCCCAATATTATTTTTATCTGCAAAATAAACAAAAACACATCAAAACGTTCATAAAACTCGAGAAACTATACAAAATATTATGTTAAATGAGCGGGAAATAGTGATATAATTACCACTTATCAGTGGCATGTGCACATGTCGAGGACTGAGGGGACGCTCTCAGATCCTCCAGCCGGGCTAGGGGACGGTGATACGTAACGCCCCTAGACCCCATATTTTGAGCTTGAGATGTAGCATAGATCCGTACCCCCAACTCCAGATTGTGGCTTGGGGGACGGCGATACGTAACGCCCCAAGACCATCAGATATGAGACAGTAGTGGCATGCATTGGGGGACGGCGATACGTAACGCCCCAAAGTCATGGATTTGCACTTCTGCTTCCAGATAGGCGTATGGGGGGACGACGATACGTAACGCCCTCATACGTCCAGTTTTTTAGACATAGACATAGAACTCAGAGAAAGATTTCGATTTTTCAGATACAGATTTTAGCTTTCAAAGATACGGATTTCAGATAGAAACTTTAGTTTTCAGAAACAGTTTTCAAATGAGCCGTTTTTAGAAACAGTTTTTAGAAAACAGTATTCCAGAAAGACAGATTTCATAAAGAGTTTCAGAAAGCAGTTCATAAAATAGTTTTTCAGAAAAATGTTTTCAGAAAGTATTTTCTAAACAGTATGACATGTTAAAGTAGAAAGTAGCTTATAAGTTATGCATATAGATCATACATTTTAGCTATCCATTGAAAATGAATATGGTTGATATTATGCATGATAGTAATAGTACATTTAAATGTAAGTTTTTCAGAAAAAGCTTTAAAGAAACAGTTTATAAAAACAGCATATTGAGTAGAGCATAAATTCACAAGATAGGTATATAGATTATACATTTTAGAAATCATTTGAGATGCATATAGTTAACATTAATGCATAATTTCATTATTATGTTTATATATAATATTGGACTATGCATGTATGGGTTGTAGGTTTAGATAAGAGGTTCTCTTTAGGAATAATAATGCGTGATAATATAATTGCATCCATGCATGTAAGCATGATCTAAAGTTGTGAGATAAATGTTTGAAATAAATAATATTTATTTATCCGATTTGATGATATTTCAATGGAATAAAAGAAAGATAATTATAATAAATGTCCGAACAAAACTAGCAAAGGGTAAGCAGGTAAGAATTGAATAATCAGAGTAGCACAACGAAAACGTGAAGAGGCTTGATATAGTAAATAGGAATAGAGAAAATTTATGTCATGGTAAAAATGAATAGGAAGTATATAGAAAAATTGTATGACCACATAGATAATTCAGGTTAATCTAAAAACAGAAATCAGGATTTAAGTATACGTATTAATGGTAGAGAGATTGGTAGAAAGAAGTAAATGGTAAAAGTGCATGGGAGTAAATGGTTAATTCTGATTTGGTAAATATTATATAGTTAGGTTGACAGTTAAGGTTAATAATAGAATAAGATTCAAACTACGGGTGTTTGTCGCTCAAGGAATGAGCATAGTTACTTACTGAGTCATTATGACTCACAACCCAACAGTGTTTGAGTTTTGCAGGTTGGTGACCCGACCGGTCAACCACAAGAGTTGGAGCTTGAGAAGCCGAATAGCAGCGTTGCAGTCAGCCAGTCACCAGGTCTTGAGAGTATTCGAGTCGAATTGTATGAGTTTAATTGTAGAGGATTGAGTTATATAAGTGTAATTGTAAAAGTTTTTGTTTATACATATTTTCGGGCATGGAGCCCAGTGATATTATGTTTTGAGATTATTATCTTAGTATTATAATATTTTGGGCCCTATAGGTTGTATTGAGGTGCTGGACTTTGATCCAGGTTGCATGACTTTTAGTAGAGGTCATGCCAAATTTTCGTCAGAGTCAGAGGCTTATGAAGACGGAATTAGCCTGTCTCTTGCCGGTAGCATCCTAGCTTAGGCGGGATGTTACATTCTTCCAGTTCGCTCTTGTGACTTCCTTCCAACAAATAATCTACCCCACATTCCTCTCTTATCTTGTCTTCTGTTTGGTATGCTAAAAATTTTATCCCTTAAGGCCGAAATCACAGCCTGAGCTTCAGCCTCAATTTCTCGTTCTGCTACATAGGCCATTAGATTGGCCTTAGTGGCCGCAAGGGCGGCTTGTTCCTTACTCTCTCTGCTCTTCATTTAGATTGTTGTGCGTTGGCTCTCCAAAGACCACTGTGGTTGGCCTTGTTTGTGCGAACAAATCGTTTAGTAGACCTGCAGGGTATGAATCGTCATTTTGAGCCACAATGGTCAAACTTTCCCCTTCATTCAGAACTCTGGTCGGCCCGTAATTCCCTTCGTACATGAAGTACTCGGCCGAATTTGTCTCTGCAGCGAAATGCTTGTCAGCGTGTACTATTTCCATTTCATCTTTCTCATTCCAGAAAACTAAGCACTGATGAAGAGAGGAAGGAATGCACCGGCTACCGTGTATCCAATCTCGTCCTAGGAGCATGTTATATGTTTTTGGCCCGTCTATAACAAAGAATACTATTATTTTTGTAGTACTTCCTACTTGCAAGTCTAGTGGAACGACCCATTTGGCCGTCGTCGCCCCTCCATTGAAACTTGTAAGTACCACTTCCGTGGGGAGGAGGTCATCTTCTGACTTTGCTAAACGCCCTAGCACTGTAACCATAATTGCATTGATGGTTGCCCCATTGTCAATCAATACCTTAGTGATAGGTATCTCATTAGCCTTTGCTTTTACATACAACGGCCGCATGTGCTTTGTCATTTGTGATGGTGGCTTTGGAAATATCACATTCCCTGAAAGACCTATCTCCATTGCTTGCTCGTTCCCGCTGTTGGCTTGAGATAGTTCTTCTTCCATGTCCCACCCAGATGGTGGTAATGTGGCTGGTGCATCGTGAGAGCCGTTACTGATGACCAATCTTCGCTTTTCGGCTCTGGTAATGGTCCGTTTTATTCTAGGCGTCCCATATAGGACGAGGTATGGATATCATCCCAAATCTTCCCCTAACGTCCCGATTGCTGGGTTGCCGGCCTCATACAATTTTTTAAGAAGCCGATTTTATGATATTCCCATTCTTCTCACTTCGGTCATGATGTTTATTTCTTCTTCTATGTCGGTCATTTCCTCGTCTGAAGCTTCCCTATCCGTTATCGAGAGCGCTGCAAATTCTGTCTCACCACCTTCATAGACATCTTCGCTTATTCCAATTTCCTCACTGTTGCCCCCCTTGAATTTTCTGGGCAACAATTAATTGTTGGCCACAACCGGTGGCATACTGCCGAACTGAATGACGATAGGGGTTCTTTGTCATCTGTTTCGTCCTGTTTTCGTCTATCAAACTTGGTGCATTCCTCGCAGCTTGTTATTGTCCCTTCTTTGCCGTCACTCTCCTTGTTACTTACTTCCGGTTTCTCCGTAATATGAGGACTACGGCCTGTGGTGGCCCTTACCTCACCTTATCGGCGCATCATACAACCATAATTTCTCTGGTGTCGCCTTAATTACGTCCTTGTCATTTTGTCCATAGGAGGATAGTTCCTGCCTGGATGTTGTCCCGAATGCGGCCTTCGGTACGAATGCCATATATTGGGCCGATGAATTTTCGGCCTAAATGTCCTCACATTTTGGACGAAGTTTGAATTCTCGCCATAAAACCTTGGTGCGAAGGTCCGTGGCTGCCATGCTACTGGCTCTTTCTTTATGGGCCTTTCACAAGCGTCTTCCAACTCCCTCATCCATTCTATATCGTTCTTGCACCGAGTACATAGATTTTGTCGGTCCCTACGTTCTTGAGGTGCTTTAATCCTTTCCAGAGCGCTTGGACGATGACAGTCTTGTTCTTCATCTAGAACCAATCTAACCTTTGGCAGACTCATCTTGGCAAGGTCATGGTTGATCATATTTAATTCCACCGACTTTGGAAAAGGGTTGTCGTCAACTGCCATCTTTTTTTCGAACGTTATTCGTCCAGATTCTATGGCATCCTGCAAAATATTTCGAAAAACAAGACAATTATTAGTTGAATGGGACCACATATTATGACACTTATAATATTTTTTCCGCCAATTTGCTCGGCACTTGGCAACGTGTGGCGATCGCTCAAGCTAATCTGTTTATCCTTATATAACTGATCGAATATGGCATCGACTTTTGTGACATCAAAAGAGAAGTCTACTCTTTTATCGTTTTTTTCTTTGGCTAAGGGTTCGGCCCACGTTTTACAAACGTATGGCTTCCCTTTAACCAATTTGGCCAAACACAAGTCGGCCGATTCGATGTCCATTTTTCCTACTTCATAATCGATGTTTCTGTAATACGTCCATTTGCTAGAATTTTTCATTTGCTCTTCCTTCCTTATTAATCGTTCATAACGCACCACACTAGTGATGAGTTGGGGGAGGTCCCAAAATTCACGATCTTGAAATTTCTTTTTCAGGTCGAAATTAAGACAACTTTGAGCGATTCTCATGAATTCTTTTTCTGGCAAAGGCACGTAACATCGGCCTCGAGCCACTTTAAATCTCTGTAAGAATGTCTCGGCCCATTCTTCTGGCAACTGTCTTAAGTTTTCCAAATCAGCTAAGGCCACTTTAGATTCGGCCTTGTAGAATTGCGCATGGAATAGCTGTTCCATTTTTTGCCAACTTTCTACCGAATTGGGCGGCAGACTGACATATCAGGAGAAAGCTACTCCTGACAGTGAGCCGTGAAATAACCTCAACTTATAGAAATCAGTGACTTCTCCACACTGAAGGGTAAATCGCCCTATGTGTTCTATGGTAGAAACTTCCCGAGACCCCGTAAACAGAGAAAAATCTAGTATTTTGTAGTTTATGGGCCACAGATACGCCACATCGATCCAATCGGGATACGACTTCCGATACCTTGGCCGAATTGGCTGTACTCCTAGACCGAATTGATTTTAGAGGATTTCGGTCATCTGTTCCTTTAACATGTCATTGCCATTAAATGGCATTGCTATGGGTGGCGGTTGTGGTCCTCTCACAAGTGGGACATAATCATGATTCTGTCCCTGAGAAACCTGGACGCCTTGGGGCAACACCACTTCGTGTTGGGCCATATTTGGCCATTGGTGTAGATTTGGCCCTAAATGTAGGCCATTGCCCCCAGGATTTATTCCTCCCCTGGAAACCGTAGGGATATTGACTCATAGTGGAGGAACACTACTCGGACCAGCCTCTTGACTGCTCGGTGCAGGGAGGGGCGTAGTCCACGGCAGTGCTGTCCCGCCGTTTACACATTTGGCCATTAATTCATTTAATGAACTTAGGTGTTTGGCCATATTTTCAAAATGTGAATTGCTAGTCGAGACAAATTTATCTATGACATGAGCATTTTGCAGCCTAACCTATTCGACAACATCCTGTGTGAATTCTCCGAACACGCGCAGACCGTATTAGGGCTGAGCTCTCGCATAGGTTCGTATCGACTAGCGTCTGTCAGACCCTCGAAATGACCCACTACGGCTGGAATGTGGGGCTGGTTGGTTTGCTCCAGTCCTCCTTCCTCCGTACTTGAGCCAGTTTGAGTGTTTCTTTTCAGAGGTATCTCCATTTCTTACACCAAATCTCCCACTGTGGTCGCCAAAAAATTGTTTGCGTAATTTTTATGTGCGAAGAAAGAGAAACGTGTAAGGTTCAATCCTCCTGAGACAAAGTCCCAGCAAGGGGTGTTTGATTAAGTGAATAAGCCTCCAAGGGGCGCAAGCACACAAATTACAGTCCTAAAAGTTATGAAACTAAGAAATAAAAAATAAAAATATGCTCGTTTGAGTCTTCATTTGATCGGGCATTTTCCTCTTTGTACGAGTGAGCTTTATAGTGAAGCTTGTAAACCGCTTGGGCAGTTCCAGTATTTCTCTGCAACTGCTGGATCGTGTCTTCAACCGTTGAGCTGTACGTCTCAACTGCTTGATCATGGAGGGAAAAACTACTTAACTGCTGTAATCGTGGGATCAACTGCATCACGTGTTCTCGTTCTAATCGCTGCTCGGTCGTCCTGAGTTCTTTGTCGCTCGAATCTACTGATTACTCTGATCGCTCTTCCCTTCGTCGCCCTTCTTGCCTTCGTCTTTTACTCATTCGTTATAGGGCGATTTCGCTCCAAGGTGACATTTCTTCTTCGTCGCCCTTCTTACCTTCGTCCTTTATTCTTTAATTCTAGGACGATTTCTTTTGTCAACCATTATTCATCTTCTTTTTTTTTTTTTTTTTTTTTTGATTTCATCAGGTAACAATCAATCACTCTCTCCCCCTCTGTTATAAAAAGAAAACAAGGAGGAGATGGAACACAGTTAACTTCTGAAATAATTAAAGATAGTGAGAAAATTTTGAATCATCTAAAATTTTATAAATATTTTTTCGCAGGTGGGACTTTTAATAAATTATATTAAAAAATTCCATTAGGCGAGTTAGTAATAAAAATACACTATAACTTTAAGAAAATAGATCTATTATTGAGTAAAATTTTATTAAATTTTTCATAATCCTCAATCATTTATGTTTTAATAGCATTGTATGAGAGGTTATGTTTCACACACATAAAATATTAATAAATAACTACTACTAATAATTTATTTAAAAAAAAGCCCAATACAAAATTAACCATAACAGCAAATCTAAATCCAAATCCTAAAAAATGGGGTGTCTAACAGCATAAAAGAAATTTTGTGGGTGTCCAAAAATATGGGTGTAATCGAGCGAGTAGCGCCCAACTCAATAAGCATTCGTATATGAGTTTGAATTGAACTCACATGTGTTGTTCGAACTCAACTCATTAAGAAAACATATCGAGCTCGATTACTAAACGATTCGCCCGGCTCGAACTCGATTAATTAAAAAAAAAAATTAAGATTTTGTTTTTTTATTTACTTCAAATTTTAAATAATTTACCTTCAAAATTAAAATGTTACACACACACATATATAGCGTCCGCGAGTAAAAAATAAGTTGAGTCAAATTTTTACGAGTCGGTCTTATTTAATAACCAAACTATTATTCTTGAGTTCAAATACTTCTTTTATTAAATAAATCAATTTCGGACCATAAATTATTCGGTTCATTTACAACCCTATCCAAAAGCACTACTAATTTTTTTTGGCACATGATCTTTAATTTATGCTTTAGTCAAAATAAAATAATTGGGAGAAGGACACTTAAATATTTAATTTTTCTCTTACCAGCTCCTTGTGGCATGGACTATGGTTAAAGGAAATTCCTCCTATTTTGTGTCATCTCTAATGTTTCTTATTTTTACCAATTAAGTTTTTATTTTTATTTTTAAATTATCAATTATATTATTGAAGTTAAGACTGTAAAAGAAAAAATATAAATGGAGTAGCAAATAATTTTATCTTGTTATTCTGAATGTTTGAGTCTTGGAATTTTACTAGTAATAATTTTTCCTTGTAATTTTACAAGAAGCCATATGGTATGATCAATGGCCATTTGATTTTTTATTATATGAACTATCCTGGTGGACAAAATTTCTTCACAAATTGGCTCCTTGTCAAAGCTTTTCAACTAGATTTTTTTTAAGTAACTTTTATTAATATAATTTTTAGAAATATAACTTTTAATAATAAAAAAAAAATTAAGTATTTGATTGTCAATGAAGACTTTTTATTAAAAATTATATAAATATTTTAATGGATAAGATTTTTTTAAAGTTATTTTATGACAGAAATGAAATAAGGATATTCTATATAATTTAACTCTTTAAAAAATCTTTCCAAAATCTACTCTTAAAAATATAAATTTTGAATTTTTTCCTAGTAAATGTAAAATAATTTTTTTTTAATCCTTAAAAATTATATTCTTAGTACAGTCAAATACATTCAAAATTTTTGAAAAAATATTTTGAGATTAAAAAAATTATCTTACCTGTGTAAATATTATACCATACAGACACTCAAGCTGTCAACAATCTGATAAGAAGCATACATTCTTCTTTGGGAAGCATATCATTCACAATTTTTTTTTGTCCCGTAATAGTTTGGCTAGTTACGAGTATTCCTGCCTGAGACTTAAAGCTGTCTCAAGAATCTTGTGTTTGGGTGGAAGCTTCTTGTCTGGCATACATAATTTCTTCCTCAATCTTCCATCACAATTATTGATGTGAGAGAAAACGAAATTTCCCTGGATTTTGGTTTTTGCTCTCCCGAATCTCCAGCAATTTTTTTTTTTTTTTGCGTGAATTGATGCAATTCACACCTCATCTTCGAATCATAAATTTTTTAAAAGATTTTATCAATTGAACTATCGGGCACCCATATATAATCTCCGACAATTCAGCAATGTTCAAATTGCATTAGCGGTGATATTCCAACTTCTATATCCAATGCCTGCAATTTGAAAGTATTTTATGCCCCACGAAATAAACTAACATGGAAGTTCCATCTACTGGAAACGCTACAAAATCATTGACGAACTGGAAAACATAAACAACAATAAAATTTTGAATAATATGATTTTATTGGATAAAGGATAAAATATAAATGAGAGTATTGACATCTTTTTATAATAAAACCCTAACTAAAGTGAAATTACTAAGGTAGGGTTATTTGAATTATTTAAGGGAAATTATATCCGGTCCACTTTAAGTCAAACAAAAGTTTAAAAATGTTTCAATACTTTTGACTTTATCATTTTTCCACATGATGTTGTAAAAATATGTATTTTTCCGCTCTAAGTTATAAAAGTGAATTTTTAAAACTCTGGGTGGAAAAATGATGAAGTCAAAAATATTATTCGGATTTTCACCTAAAATTTAGGGTGGACTAGAGATAATTTCTCATGATTAAAATATCATATTCATCATAAAATTAGGAAAGAAAAAAAATTAAAATTTGATTCCTAAATTAAAAGAAACAAATCCCGATAGAATCCTAAAAATAGGAAAGGAAACTTTTAAATGCGATTCAAGTCATTTTAAAGAGGAATTTGAGGATGATCTACTTGGTCAAACTTGCATTGCTAGCCAACACCACATATAACTCAAGTTATGATTTTTTAAAACTTCAAAAGTTATATATCCTACATCTGGCATTCTAGGTGGACTACAAGACAAAATTATTTAGGCACTGTTGTGAGCTTATAAGCTAGCGTATAAGTTAGTGTTTAAACGGTACACCAAATCATAATTAACGTTAGCATTAACTCTACCTTATACTCACAAAAAATTATAGTATCATAAAATGAGATTATTTTTGTACACTAACTTATACTCTAACTTTTGTTGCATAACTTATAAGTTAGCTTATACTCTCAGTACAATACTCTTTACCAAATTCAGTGTTAAAGTTTTAAATGTCATATGTTCTTTGACTCACTACAAGAAATGAGATCTTTAGCGTTCAAAAATTTAGCGTCGCCAAGTAAATAGTCGCTAAATGTATCATTTAACATCGCCAAAATCAAGCGACGCTAAAAGTAACTACATCTTGCGTCAGCAGAAAAGATTATGCTAAAATTACAACATTTAGTGTCACTAATGTACTTTCGACGTAAAAAATTAAGGCATTTAGCGTCGACACCTAATTGTCGACACTAAATATGAAGAATAGTGGGTAAGTGGGGATTTTTTTTAAAAAAAATTAGCATTTCCTTTATGTAGCGATGATGTATACTCATATTTTAGTGTCGCCTATGAAATTGGTGATGCTAAATATATGACATTTAGTGATAACTATTTATGCCGATGCTAAAATCATTTAAAAATCCCTACCTACCAACGATCCCCATCTTCTTCTTCTTCTTCCTTTTTCTTCATATCATCATTTTACCTACATAAAAAAAAAATCACCAATTTTCACCATTTCCAACACTAAGCTAATTAAAATATGTATTTTCTCTAATTTATCACTATTATTGTAGTAATTTATTTACCCATTATGTATTTTTGAGTAAATCCTCTAAAATGAGAGTTTATAATTTAATTAGGTAAATATTTAGTTTATGAATTGAATTGGTGGTGCATATAATTTCAATCACTATAATTATTTATTTACCCATTATGTATTTTGAGTAAATCCCCTAAAATGAGAGTTTAGAATTAATTGGTTAAATATTTAGTTTATGTATTTAATCAATAGTCATATAACTAACACAAAATCTTAAAATGTAAAAACACATGGTGGAGATACAGACATAAAACCTCATGTAGAGCTTACAGCCTTTGGCTGATGCGGAGCTTTCACGTGAGGTGTTCTAGAACACCACCTCTTACAACGATGGGCTTGACACTCGTTGAAAGGCAACATCTGTTACTTCTCGATCGTTCGGCTCCTCAAATCAGGTCACTGTCATAAGGGAGCAATTGAATCTGACTCAAGACCGGCTGGAGATACTGAATGTCCAGATAAGAGTGTAGATGGAGGAGCATGATCGGGAAATGGCAAGCTTGCAGGAGCTTGTGGAGAGATCGCTCACTCAGGGAAGTGTTGCAGGATCGACCTCCATAGTTCCACCAGGCTAGACAGACGAAACACTGATCCCGATAGATCTTCATGTGATGAACACTAAAAAGTGTACATTTATTAAAATGAAAATTAATCATTTTACACTTGTAGTTTCATTAATCCCCTTAATTTATCACATTTGTGAAATGATAATTAAATTTATATTTTATATATTTTTATTGTTATTTTTATTTTTTATGTAGGTGAAATAATACTTTGGATGCATAACTAGAAAAATGGACGTGACATTTGGATTTTGGAGGCCAAAAAGTTAAAAGGGCGTTCAAATAATATTCAATTTCTGAAATCCCAACTTTACATAATTTTCGTATTTTGGCCATAACGTTTTACTCTGATATCAGATTGAGGCGATTTCAGTTCCAAATAAAAAAATACTCAAATATCTACAACTTTATTCTTTATAAGATTTTCTAGTTCTGAGATTTTCAAGGACGAAATTGGTGAAGAAACCAACGTGTATTGCATGTAATTTTAATTATTAGAAAATAAATAAAAAAATAAAAATTAAAAGTTGAAATGTCACAATCCACCTAAAATGTTTACAAAATGATAAAAAAAATAAATAAATAAAGTCAAAAAAGTCAAAAGTAAAAAAATTAATGAGTAAAAGTTTATTGTTTGTATTTGATTTGGAAAGTTGTAATTAATAATTGAGGGATGAACATTTCTACTATAAATAAAGGTGTTCACATCTCATTTTCTTCATGCTTCTTTAATTTTCTCTATTGAAGAACTTGGAAGAAGTGTCTTGTGTATTTTATATTTCAAGCTTTGTTGTAATATTTTTTCTTTTAGTAATAAAATTATATGTGTTTTTATCAAAACATGAGTAGCTAATTTCATTATGCTGGGGGTAAAAGGGCGCAACTTTTAATATGAGAATATAAATTAATCTTACTTATATTATAATATATGAATTGTAATATGAAAACTAATATTTAATTTTCTCTTATATTTGAGGGTGTTTTGATTCGTTGTTGGCAATCAAATCTTGGTTAGCACAGTTAATACTTACCCCATATTTTATGAGAGTAATTTAAATCTACATTAATTATTGAAAAATTGTGTTACCGCCTTTATGACAGAATTTATATATTTGACATAATTGAGTACCTAAGTGGACTTGTTATATATAAATATTATCACCGCATTTATCGCTGGTTTTCTATGTTTTGACATAATTAATTCCTAAAATAAATTAATTGGGTAATAATGAAAATTTATATATTATAAAAAGTAAGATTTCTCTAAATTTAAAATATTAAAAGTGGATCTCCTAGCCTCAATATTTTATTTTATTGTTGCAGTTCAATTTAAAATTGTTCATCACTTCAAACAACTCAACCCTTTTAATTTTGTCTCGAATTATTATTTTATTTTACTAAATATATTCCCTGTGAATTGATCCCGGACTTACTGGGTTATTTTATTACTTTGAAATTCTTATACTATGGAGTAAAAAACAACTCTGTGAGTGTGTCAAGTTTTTGGCGCCGTTGTCGGGAAATATAATTTAGTAGATACAATAATAATTTAACATCCGTACATTTTTTTTTCTTTTCTTTACTTTTTATTTTGTATTTCCTTTCTTTCTTTATTTCTTTTTTTTTTTTTTTGTATTTTCTGCATCTCATTTTTTCTTGTTCTTTGCATTTGTGTAGATCCAAGATGTCCTGATTGATCTTAAATGAATCATGAACCCAGACATCCCATATATAGACAAATCCTGTACTTGATTTTCAAGGTTACATGAGACATAAAAATCAATTAAAATGGAGCTTGTATTTTGCCAAAGAATTTCTTGAACCATCCCCACCTAGAGATTATTCCATAATTTTTTGTGAGAACCTAATTCGAGAAATTGAGACAGCTGAATGAGAATTTCAATTGAGATCTAAATTGAAAAAAATAAGAGGATGATTTTGAGATCTAATCACTATATTTGTAATTTCTTTTTTTCCCTTTTCTTTTGTAATTTATTTTTAATTTTTTCCTTGTTTATTATTTTTACTTTTTGTAAGTATTGCATTTGTAAATTTTAACATATAGATTGCATTTAGATTGCATGAAATATTGGTCTCCATCACCTTCATCGTCAGTCAAAATGGACGAGAACCGAAATGAAGAACCATCTGGCTGAGCTGAAAATCCAGTTGATCAGGTAGATGTGAGTCTCAGCATGACGATCTTAATCATCCTAGGACACTCAGATAATTCATGAATCCCACTAGGACATGATCACCATCTTATCTTTTTTTCCCTCCAGATGCATCACGTTTCAATTTCAAACTGGGTGTCATCCAACTGTTACCCACATTCCACGATCTTGAATCAGAAAATCATTTTCAGCACTTGGGGGAATTCAAAGAGGTATGTAATATTTGCACAGACCAAAATTGCAGCATGAATATAATTCGACTCAAGTTTTTTCCTTTTATTAAAGGATAAAGCTAAAATTTGGTTATAGAACCTTAGGTCAGGATCCATCAAAACATGGGATGATTTAAAATAGTAATTTTTGAAAAAATTATTTCCCCCTCATAGGATAAACTCCTTTAAGAGGAGAATCGCGACTTTCACATAAGAGTCGGGGGAAACAATCAATGTTGGGAGATATTTAAAGAAATATTAAATGTTTGTCCACATCACATGTTTGAAACATTGAGGCTGGTTTCCTACTTCTACAAGGATTTAACCCCCCAAAGTAGACAAGTAGTGGAAATGATCTGTAATGGTGAGTTTAGGGACAAAAATCTCGAAGATGCACTAGATTACCTAGAACACATAGCAAGAAATACACAACACTGGGACACAGTTGACACTTATGGGTCGTCTGTAAAATTACAATCATATGGTAGAGGCATGTTTAACCTTATGGAAGATCATGACCTTTTTGCTAAATATGCATCTCTAGTTGAAAAATATGAGGCATAAAAATGAGGAAAAATGATCATGTTAAGTCAATTCAATAAGTTATATGTAATATCTGTAATTGAAATGAACATGTCACACAAGTTTTCCCAACCTTGCCAGCCCTGCAAGAATGTCTCAATGACCAAGTCAGTTCCATAAATATCTTTAAGAGACCAAATCCAAACTCATACTCTCAAACCTACAATTCTGGTTGGAGAAACCATCCAAACTTTAATTGGAGAAATGATAACCAAGCACAACCATCGCAACAACCTCCACAGATTCATCAGAATTTTCAAAATTCTCAGAATTATGCACCATAAGTACCACCGCCTAGGAAAACCCTTGAGGATACCTTGCATGCATTCATTGAGAAACAGGAAGCCATCAATAACCAAAATGTACAAACATTGATTGATTTGAAAGATATTTTTTCCAAAGTCACATCTGCATTGACCATTAATGAGAAATGAAAGTTTCATGTACAACCACAACCAAACCACAAGAGTCATCAAAACCTTCACGAGGGTATTTCTGGTAGTCAACACATAGACCAAGTCAAATATATTATTACTTTTCGCAATGGTAAGGTCATCCAAAGACCCATTCTTGAACCTCGTGAAGATTCAGCTTCAGAAGGTAAGGAAGAGATCGATGAATCATTACCTATTGTTGATGATAACGATTTGTCACATGCACCTCTATTTCCTCAAGTATTGAAAATAAAGAAATTGAACCATTCCCCAAAGATATATGAAATATTCAAATAGGTAAAGGTCAATATTCATTTGTTAGATGTCATCCAACAGATACCATCTTATGCCAAACTTCTGAAAGACTTGTGCATCGTTAAAAGACGACATCAAGTAAGAAATAAAGCTTTTTCTAGCCGAACAGGTAAGTTTCATTCTCTCAACCAATAAAGCATTAAAATATAAATACATTGGTTTTCAAACTATTTCATGTATTATGGGAAATCATAAAATTGAACATGCATTACTTGATCTTGGAGCTAGTGTCAATTTGCTTGCATTTTCGGTTTACCAACAACTTAAAATTGGCAAGTTAAAACCAACTTAAACTACTCTTTTACTTGCAGATAGATCTGTCAAGATATCGAAAGGAATCATGGAAGACGTGTTATTACAAGTCGATAAATTTATATATCATGTGGATTTTATTATCTTGGAAACACAACCTGTAGCAGACAGTTATAAGTCAATTCATGTAATACTTGGTCATCCATTTTTAGCAACAGCTAATGCTTTAATTAATTGCAGAAATGAAATCATGAATGTTTCCTTTAGCAATATGACATTGGAGCTTAATGTTTTTAACATGTGCAAACAATCATACGATGAGGACAGTGAAAACG
>SKCR01031598.1:0-18748 GCA_019454045.1 Zanthoxylum bungeanum | reverse complement strand
CCGATTTCATAGATCATAAACTCCATTACAAAATTCAACACTTTATCTATCCTATTAGCTCTTCCAATTCTATCAGTTTCAATAAAATATCTATATAGAAAAATATAATTATTAGATATTATATTAAACTTATCAACCTTATCAATTCATTAATTATTTATTTAAGCATATACATAATTAATTAATTATAAAAAAAACAATCTTGCATATATGCATCATAATCAACTAACAACAATTAACCAACTAACACAATGTATAATTAAAGATAATCAAAAAAATTAGAACCCTAATTTTTATAATAAAGATATTAAAATATAATTATTCTACATTATATTTATTTTTATAATTATTATATATTATAAAAATTTCTATATTTATTTTTATATAATAAATTTATAAAATTATAATTATTAAACATTATATTAAAATCATCAATATCACCAATTAATTATTTATTTATTTAAGCATATACATAATTAATTAATGATAAAAAAAATTAATCTTATTCACTTATATGCATCATAATCAACTAACAATAAATTAACTATATAACACAATGTATAATTAAAGATAATTATAAAAAATTAAAACCATAATTTTTTAAAGAGATTAAATTTAAATTAATTAAGTGAGAGTGATCCAATATAAGGAACAATAAAGAAGATGACATAAAAATTACCTTGTGAAAAGATTAGAGCTTTGTTGAAAGTTTACAGGAAAATGTGAGAAAACTTGCATAGAAAAGAAAGATAAGAGGAGAGAGAAATGTAGGTAGTGTTTTGATTTTAACAACTCTTTAGCATTGAAGAAAGAAAATTCGATGCCAAATATTAAGCTTTTAGCGTCAAAATTTATTTTCGACACTAAAGATAATGAGATTGTCGGTGGTGTTATTAGAAATCCTTAGCGTCGAAAATAAATTTCGACGCAGAAGTTACGACTTTTAATGTCGAACTATAATGCGACGTAAAAGGTTTACTGTAACATCCAGCCTATGCCAGGATGCTACCGGTAGGAGACAGGAAAACTCATCTCCATAAGCCTAAGATTCTGACGAAATTTTGGAATGATGTATGCAGAACATCATGCAACCTGACTTATAGCCAGCACCCTGAGACGACCTGCTCAAGCAACTCAAGAAATATGAAATCATCATCAAGGCCTCAGGCCTGAACTCAATGAACCAAAATGTAAATCACTTGGCCTCCGCCAGAATTCAACATAAAGCTATACTATTACATATGCAATATAAATACAAATATAAAACAAGGAGTCGTGATGACTCATAAATCGACCCGGGACTCAAAACTCTCTTGACTGTATTTGGGGCGATCCTGTTGGACAGTTAAGACCCATAGCGCCACTATTTGTACAGATCATAGTGTTATTGTACAAATTAACTATGTGACATAGGAGATTACACTCTTATCATTTGTGATTAGATCACCGTAGATATATAATGATAAGAGGTCCTTATGATTTGTTCCTAGATTGAGAATGATATAAGACAATATCAATCAACGAAGGATAAATCATTAAACATCCCTAGTCAGAGCATTGTCGAGATTGGACATCGATAGATGCATAAAAACTAGTATTACACTTGTGCGTGTTATGTGAGACATAACGGCATAGTTCTCGTATATCTGGGTATAGGATACTCAGGCAAGTGTAATAGGAGGTTGTGTTTCACCGATGGTACGGGAAACAGCTTCGCTCTGGATTAGACCACCGCAGAATCCCATTGGTAGTATGACTTTGTGTCTGTGGGAGTCTGCAATCAGGGTAGGTGTATTTGGTCTTAACCTGAGACTTGCACCGCTAATACTTGCGACAATCAATGTACTTTAGTTGAGGTCGTCCAAGGCTTTAACAGGTTCTGTGTACGCCGATGCTGGGTATATTGAGAATCGTAGTGTATTGGGTGTGATGTCAAGACGGAAGTGTCACTCCAGTCATATGAAGATGATGGTCACGTAGGATATAGTATCAGTGCTCTTATATGATGCGCGACTATCGGGATATTATGACTCGGTCATGTATATCCGATTATATAGACTAGTTACCAGACATCCGACATGTGCTTCGTACGGGGCAGACACATATCCAGCCACAGGCCTAGCACGTGATCATCCGATACTGGATCGAAATACGCAATACTACGTATACTACGCCTGATATAGATCACATATTCCTGTAAGGATATTTCCGGAGAATTGGGTAGGCATGGCGCTTTGCTAGAGGCCAACCTTGTCTTGTAAATTGGTAAAACATAATACTTGGTACTTACGTGTTTGGATAGTCCGACGACCGAATTTACTGCCAACATATCCGGAGATCTCATGGGTCGCTTCCCAATGATACACCGATGACGTATGACTCCATTATATATTAATCTGGGATTAATAGAAGAGAGAGAGAATTAATCTGGGATTAATTACGGAGATATTTTATCTAGGATAAAATATCAATTTAAAGAGAGAGAACGATTAATTTGGAATTAATCGATAAATAATATATTCGATATATTAAACGAAATTGGATTTCGATTAGGAATTAAAATTAGATTTTAATTCGGGCACTTGAATTAATTTAGAATTAATTCTCGAGCGACGTGATTAGTAAATTGGATTTATTAACGAGGCATCGTGAAAATCGTTAATTTAGAATTATCGAAACCGAGCTCGGAATGTGTTTGCGAAGTTACGTCGATTTTGAATCACGTGCCGCAAGTCGCATCGCAAATCACATCGCAAGTCATAAAAGTCAAATCACTTTTGGAAAAGTAACTTTGACTCTTTGACTTTGACCTTTAAGATTTGGAGGGAAATTTTGGGGGAAAGATTTTAACTTTTTGGAAAAGTGAAAGCTTTTCCTTTTCACCTTTTACCAAGGGTAAAAAAAATAAATAAAGTAATTACATTTGTTTTATTGTTTTTTAAAAGCATAAAATAAATGGTAAATTTTAGTATTTTGGAAAATATATAAGTGAAATGTTGACACCTTTTCCCTTAACCTAATCTCTCATCCATCTCTCTTTCCTCTCACATGGTCACGCCAAGGCAGAAAACTGCCCAAGCTTGGCCGAAAATGATGATCATTTTTGAGGGTTTTGTGGCAAATCCAAGTGCTAGCACACTCCTAAGAGGCATACGAAGGTGTTAGGGAAACTCACCCACGAGCCGGGAATCGTTTGACGAAGTTCGAGGCTCAAATTCATGGACCAAAACTGGAAACAGTGAGCAGTGGACTGCACACTATTGGCGCCACTTTGAAGGGGAAAAATCTTTGTTCTTCTTCAAATCGTCACAACCGATCGATGTGAGTATTCCGCTATCTCCTTTGATGTATTCACACTTATATTCATGCTTGTTTGATGATCTTGGGACCTAGAATAAAACCAACAATGGCATCAAGAGCCTAGGTTCAAGCATGAAAGTTTAGGGCTTAAAATTTGGGTATTTTGTATTTGAGCATGATTTGAATAAATTGGATGTTTAAGTGTGCTTAATACATGTTTAATTGAATATTGATTAGATCAATTTCATGAATTAATGTTTGAAAACATTTTTCCCCAAATGTTAAAGTTGGCCTAAAATGATAAATTGGGTATTTTGATTTGAGCATGATTTTATGAAATTGGATGATTAAGTATGCTTAAAAATATGGTTGAATTGAAGATTGATTGGATCAATTTCATGAAAATGTGATTGGATCATTTTTTCCCAATTTCTTATGGTGGCCGAATGGGATAAGCCCTTATTGTCTTGGAATTTTGATTTTTTGTTCATTAGATGAATTGGAAATCATTTGGGTATATGATTTAATGTCGATTGTGTAATTGATTGGATTGAATTTGAATCGGACATAAAATCCCCAAATTGCCAAGACTTTGAAGCATGAAAATGGGTTTGATTTTTCATTAAATGTGTTGGACATGTGATAATGAAATTGTGCATGATTAATTGTATAAATTAATGTTTTAGAAATGTTAATTTGGGTAATTAATCATGTAATACACTTTAGGTTAATTGAATGTGAAATTGGATTTTGTATTTAATTAATTGGCCTTAAAATTGGATTTGGGCTTTAAAGTTGTCATTGGGCTTGTTGGGCTTTGTTGTACAAAGTTGGGTTTAGGCAAATTTGATTGGATCCAATTGGGCCCAAAACCGCTTCCATAAAGCCCAAATGCGATTTAATGAACCTTTAAAGTTTAATTGGGCCTAATGGGCCAAGATTGATTTATGGGCTTATGGGGTAAATCCCGGATTGGATTTTGGTTATTCGGTTTGACCCGAGTTGACCAAAAGTCCACGCCTTAATAAATCAATTAAAAGCCCATTGGACTTTAATTGAATTGACGTTGGACGTTAATCGGTCTTTGAGACGCGTTGCGATTAAATTTGGAATTTAAGTCGTAAAAGGTTTATTATTAAAGTGTAATATTTAATTTGGAATTAAATAACGAATTAGAATTGAATGCATATTAAATTGGATTTAATGACGTAGTTTAATTTAATTCGAGAATTCGTACTTTGAGTACTTATTCGCAAAACGAGTTTGACTCGATCAAAATCAAATCGTTGTTTGAACATTGGATGATCACTAATTATCAGATTAATTAATTTGATTAGATTGATTGATAACATGCTTGTGTGAATACTTGGTTGTGATGAATGAATAGTGTATATCGGATGGATATTAGTCGGGTGGGGGCAATTTTGGAAATTATTGTAATAAATTTGATTTATTAAATTGGACCTGCGTGTCCAGCCTTATCACCTCTATTCTATTTGTATTCTCTTCTCACCTATTCCCCTCAATGTATATGAGGTTTCTTTAGAAGTGTAGTGTAACGGGTAGAAGTGATACAAGTGCTAGTTATGAGAGAGATAAAAGAGAGATTTGATCTAGGATCAATATGTTAAGTATCCATCCGTATATCATTATTGTTTATTTTCATATGCGCTTTATTATGTATTTAGAATGCATGTTTAAGGTTGATGATGAGACCATAACAAAGATAATAAATTGGTAGCCAATTTGCAAGTGAAAAACCCTCATCAAATATCATGCGTTTTTCCTTCCATTGAGTGATTCTTACTCAAGATCCGAGATTGGCATTGGGTTGTTGGCCAAAGTCAAGCCCTTTGTCCGTCAAAGATGTGTTTGAATCACGAGAGTTTTGTTCTATATTGGTGTCTTGTCCAAGTTGTGGTTTGTTGGCCAAAGTCAAGACCACTTCTTGTCCATCGACATTGATTACGAAGCTTTCCATGGTCAATGGGTCGCGCTTGACTGGGATCATTAAGCTTGTTGTGCCAAAGCCAAGGCTTAGTTGATTCAGAGGAAAAAGGTTAGGCAATACATTGGATGTATTGGCATATATAAGATATATGTTAAGGATTTGGATATCCGCCTACTGGATCTAGGAATTGGATTGGATCCAATTGATCTTAGAGATCTACCTAGTTAAATATCATACAATTTGTTGGCCAAAGTCAAGATTGTGTGTTATTTAACGGGATCCTAGCCCACTAGGAAACACGGTTTCCCGAGTACTCGACAGAGGGTTAGAGGCTCGCCGAAAATAGTGGGAGGCAAGAATTGAATTTGCAATACTCGTTCAATTACTTGCCATACGCGCTCAATCAAATATCATTCGTCGTTATGATTTAAATGTCAGTTAGACTAATATTTAAATGTTGTTTTATTAAATAGTTGGACTATATATTCAAACTATTCAATTATAGTTGATTTTATAATTGGATTATAGTAATCAATATAATTGATTTTAATCTATTGAATTATAGTTGATTAAATAGTTAGACTATTGTAATCATTATAATTTGTACCTTAATTATTGATTAAATAGTTGGACTATTAAAATCAAGATATATTGAAAGATTGGACATTTAAAACATAATCTTGGAATTAAATGTTTAAATGGTTTAATTTTCAAATTGGGAATAATTTCAGGATGGTCCTGGAAATAAATAATAAGTTACTTTATTTGATAAAATAACTTGTTAAGCCTAAGCCCAGAATTAAGCAAATAAGTAAAGCATAATCTTTGGAAGGTTTATGCAATGATAACTTTAGTGCTTAATCCAACATACTTGTCATAAATCTATGTTTAGATTTAAGAAGTATTAAAATTGCAATTAATAACTCTTGGAGAGTTAATGACTATTCTCAAGGAGATAAAGTCAAACTTTACAATTAGGCTAATAGCGCAAGGCGCACCTTACTTCAATATTCTAGAAACCCAAGGCTTGGCCGAAGGCTTCTGAAATATTGAAAAGGGTAAAGGTAAAATCATTAAGATCTTCTGGGAAGATAAAGACATATCCCAAAATGACTGCCGTTTGGATATGGCAGACATGAAGGAATTAAAGAAAGAGCAAGGCTCTGACTTTAAATATTCGTCATTATTATGTTCACTACTAGTATTGAAATTGGATTTTAAATACTTAGTGTGGTACATAAAATATATGTATTGATGCTCAGAATCTGCTGTGAGCAGGATACTGACTTCAAGCTGAGATTAATCTGCGAATCGGAAACGGGACGAAAGTCGCTGTTTCGACCGTAGATACCTAAGTTTAGGAACTACCCTTGGGGTATGTACTTAAATTAGGAAACTGTTATAATGTAACTAGCTAGACTAGGAACATTATCTCTATATCAGTGTTTAATCCGTTGCGGATAAACCTTTATATTCTAGAACACTAAAGTGTTTCATTATATAAAGATGATATTGAGATAAACACATTAGATGTGAATTACAGTATTTATATTTTGAATATAAATAAATCTCAAACATATTATATGACAAATAAATAGCTCTAACTGATTTGATCAGAAGAGACTTAAATGTGGCATTGTTGTCTAGGACACAATAAACAAGACTCGTATATCCACACTTTTGAAGAGTGGGTACTAGGACTGATTTGATTATTCAAATAAAGTCTACGAATCTAGTTCTTTAGGTAAAGTACCTAAAATACTATTTACTTGGTAATAGTGAAAAATGCCATCGATCTGTAAGCCCTATTCATAGTGAAGTAAGTGGGCCCATATCTAGCTAGGCTAGATGTGGATATGAATATTTCGTGACCTATACGGATGTGGCATCGCGTTATGGTTATGTGTTCTTTTAAAGAACATAAATCGGAAACTTTTAGAGTTTCGACACGAAATAGACAAACAGATCGGCTAAAGTATTAAAACGTCACGGTAAGACCGAAATGGAAAATACTTAAGCAATAAGTTTCATAATATACTTGAAAGAGTATAGTATTCTTTCAAATGAGGACTCCTCCCGAGACACGTCAGTTTGACGGTGTGTCCGTACGGAGAAACCGAATTTTGTTGGACATGATAAGGTTTATCATGAGTCGCTCTGAGCTATCGTTTCCTTCAACGGATATGCATTAACAGTGCAAAACTTATTTAGAATAAGGTTCCATGAAAATCAATATGACAGAATTCATATTGGATATGAACGGGAAAGAAACTGGGTTTCACATTCCTGTAGATTTGGGTATGCTGGGCATATGTTTGGATGATACCAAACTAAAACTAAATCGGATAAGTGCCAAATGTAGGTTATCCTAGGGAAAACCATAAGTATAGTACTTTACAACTCACTTGAGAACAATTGTAATTGTTGCTCACCATGCGGTCTTCCTTAGAGGAATACCGATATGCAGTGGTAAGTGGGGAGGACAGTAAAACTCGATGAAAATCGGAGTGATACTTTCAAGGCATGAAGTCCTTAATGGAACACAAACTGTTCATCAAGGATGAAAATATACCATTAATCTTCAAATACACAAGAACCGCGTAGATCGGAGAGAATCAGAAAAACAACCTGGGGTATGGGTTTCTGATGTCACCTCATAAAGATGTCAATCTTATTGAGGAAGACCCAACTACGTATGAGGAAGTGATACAAGGTATCGACTCCTATTATGGCAAAGTGCCATGAGTCCAAGATGGATTCCATGTATAACAACTATGTTTGGACACTAGTTGATGTACCATAAGGCATTGTGCCTATAGGTACTGTATAAGTCTTCAAGGAAGACATACATGGAAGGCAACATACCAACGTACAAAGCTAGGCTTGTAGCGGAAAGGTATCGTTATCAACATTGTGTTGATTACGGTTCAACCTTTTACCTGTTGCCACGGTAAATCCATTTGGATAATGCTTGCTGTAGCTGCACGTTTCATTATGAAATGTGTCAGTTAAAGATCAAAATCGCTTTCCTTAAACGGAAACCTTTTGGAGGATGTTTATAACATCCTGATGATTTTGTCGTACCTAAACCAGCAAACTAGGTTTGCGTGTTGTTCGATCCATGTTTGGATTGAAGCAAGCAATAGGTTCTTGGAACTATCGTTTTGATGTAATCATAATAGTCAATGATTTATTCAAAACGAAAATGATTCTTGTGTATATAAGGAGGTTAGTGGGAGCGCACAGACAGTGAATGTCCTGTATAAATAATGATAACATATATTCATTTCTTGGAAATGAAATTCCCATAAAATAATCGGTGAAAGCTTGGCTTTCAAGAGAAAATTCTCCGTAGAATTCTCGGGAGAAACAACCTTTATTCTGGAATAAAGATCTACTAGGATAGATTTAAGTTGTAAACACTCTCTGGGAAATTGTACATTAAAATGTACGCGACCTGGTGTCTCATACGCTTTGAGCATATGGAGTCACAATCAGGTCCATCCAAGTGATAGTCACTGATTGATGTTAAGAACATCCGTTAGTATCTTAGAGAACTAAGGATGATGTCTTAAACTATGGAGAATGAGAACTTGAAGTGACTGGGATCACTGTAGCAAGTTTCCTGAACCGATAAAGACGACTAAAAGTCGCAAACGGTACTGTACAGTTTGAATAACGGTACAGTGAGCTGGAAATCTTCCAAGCAAGATACTGTTACCGAATAAATAACAAATGCGGATTATTGCTGCAGCTGAGGCAGCAATAGAAGCCATCTGGGTCAATAAATAAATCTAATTGGATTAGATATAGTTCTGTTAGCGGCTGAGCTGGGCGTCAGCACAGGCTAAAGAATTAATGGTCTCATCAACGATCCAGATACATACTTCGACTATTCATCTGATTCGTTCGGATCATACATCATGGTGATGTGATGATCGAATAAATCGCGTCAGACGATAATCATATAAATTCTGACGAAAGCAGTTTCTCAGCAGTTTGAGCCAACCGTACATAGTTCGGGTGTTAGACACTCGAGTGACTGGCTAAAGGCCAAGTGGGAGATTGTTGGACAGTTATGACCCATAGCGTCACTATTTGTACAGATCATAGTGTTGTTGTACAAATTAACTATGTGACAAAGGAGATTGCACTCTTATCATTTGTGATTAGATCACCTTAGATATATAAATGATAGGAGGTCCTTATGATTTGTTCCTAGATTGAGAATGATATGAGACAGTATCAATCAACGAAGGATAAATCATTAAACATCCCTAGTCAGAGCATTGTCGAGATTGGACATCGATAGATGCGTAAAAGACTAGTATTACACTTGTGCGTGTTATGTGAGACATAACGGCATAGTTCTCGTATATCTGGGTATAGGATACTCAGGCAAGTGTAATAGGGGTTGTGTTTCACCGATGGTACGGGAAACAGCTTCGCTCTGGATTAGACCACCGCAGAATCCCATTGGTAGTATGACTTTGTGTCTGTGGGAGTCTGCAATCAGGGTAGGTGTATTTGGTCTTAACCTGAGACTTGCACCGCTAATACTTGCGACAATCAATATACTTTAGTTGAGGTCGTCCAGGGCTTTAACAGGTTCTGTGTACGCCGATGCTGGGTATATTGAGAATCGTAGTGTATTGGGTGTGATGTCAAGACGGAAGTGTCACTCCAGTCATATGGAGATGATGGTCACGTAGGATACGGTATTAGTGCTCTTATATGCTGCGCGGCTATCGGGATATTATGACTCGGTCATGTATATCCGATTATAGAGACTAGTTACCAGACATCCGACATGTGCTTCGTACGGGGCAGACACATATCCAGCCCCAGGCCTAGCACGTGATCATCCGATACTGGATCGAAATACGCAATACTACGTATACTACGCCTGATATAGATCACATATTCCTGTAAGGATATTTCCGGAGAATTGGGTAGGCATGGCGCTTTGCTAGAGGCCAACCTTGTCTTGTAAATTGGTAAAACGTAATACTTGGTACTTACGTGTTCGGATAGTCCGACGACCGAATTTACTGCCAACATATCCGGAGATCTCATGGGTCGCTTCCCAATGATACACCGATGACGTATGACTCGCATATATATTAATCTGGGATTAATTAGAAGAGAGAGAGAAATTAATCTGGGATTAATTACGGAGATATTTTATCTAGGATAAAATATCAATTTAAAGAGAGAGAACGATTAATTTGGAATTAATCGATAAATAATATATTCGATATATTAAACGAAATTGGATTTCGATTAGGAATTAAAATTAGATTTTAATTCGGGCACTTGAATTAATTTAGAATTAATTCTCGAGCGACGTGATTAGTAAATTGGATTTATTAACGAGGCATCGAGAAAATCGTTAATTAGAATTATCGAAACCGAGCTCGGAATGTGTTTGCGAAGTTACGTCGATTTTGAATCACGTGCCGCAAGTCGCATCGCAAATCACATCGCAAGTCATAAAAGTCAAATCACTTTTTGGAAAAGTAACTTTGACTCTTTGACTTTGACCTTTAAGATTTGGAGGGAAATTTTGGGGGAAAAGATTTTAACTTTTTGGAAAAGTGAAAGGCTTTTCCTTTTCACCTTTTACCAAGGGTAAAAGAATTAAATAAAAGTAATTACATTTGTTTATATTTTTTAAAAGCATAAAATAAATGGTAAATGCTTTAGTATTTTGGAAAATATATAAGTGATATGTTGGACACCTTTTTCCCTTAACCTAATCTCTCATCCATCTCTCTTTTCTCACATGGTCACGCCCAAGGCAGAAACTGCCCAAGCTTGGCCGAAAATGATGGTTAATTTTGAGGGTTTTGTGGCAAAATCCAAGTGCTAGCACACTCCTAAGAGGCATATGAAGGTGTTATGGAAACTCACCCACGAGCCGGGAATCGTTTGACGCAAGTTCGAGGCTCAAATTCATGGACCAAAACTGAAAACAGTGAGCAGTGGACTGCACACTATTGGCGCCACTTTGAAGGGGAAAAACACTTTGTTCTTCTTCAAATCGTCACAACCGATCGATTTGAGTATTCCGCTATCTCCTTTGATGTTTCACACTTATTATTCATGCTTGTTTGATGATCTTGGGACCTAGAATAAAACCAACAGATCCCCGTCTTCAAAGCCTTCCTAAAATCCTGCTAGCTCAGTATGTCTGCTACAGACCTGCAAAACTAACAAACTGTTGTGTGTGAGTCATAAGACTCAGTAAGTAACCATGGTTATAACTTGAGTTGTTTGTAAAACCTTTAAAGCATTTTCAAAGTTTGAATGTAACATCCCGCCTAGGCTAGGATGCTACCGACAGGAGACAGGAAAACCCATCTGCATAAGCCTCTGATTCTGATAAATTTCGGCATGATGTATACAGAACATCATGCAACCTGCCTATAGCCAGCACCCAAGGACAACCTACTAAAACAACTCATCAAATATGTAGTCATCATCAAGGCCTCAGGCCTGAACTCAATGAACAAAAATGTAAATGCTTGGCCTCCGGCCAGAGCTCAAAATAAAACTATGCTATTACAAACTTTTACATATGAAATACAATGCAAACACAAATACACGGGCCGTGAGAATCCACAACTCGACCCAGGACTCAAAGACTCTTTTGAATTCAATTGGGCGATCCACTGTCTTCAAAGTCTTCACTGAACTCTACTGGTTCTATACGACTGCTACTGACCTGCAAAACTACAAACTGATATAGTGTGAATAATAATGACTCAGTAAGCAACCATGCAAATATTAAAAAGTCTGAATTAGCTATACAATTCCTATCCATTACAGAGTCACATTATTCTTTCATCCATCCTTTACCTGATCATACATATACTTAAATTTCTATTAGAATTTACATTACAAGCATTTATCACTCGTTTGCTACACTACTTTGACATCTTAGTACTTACCTGCTTATTCCGGTGTTTTCACTATTTCCCAAACATATTACATGCTTTTAATCCTTTATCTGATTACTTTCATACTTAAATTCTGTTTATCGTTTATAAATTGAACGTCTTAATACATGTACACATATACATCAAGTTTTTATATTACTGACAGCCATGTTATTATCAAAACTCCTCTCGTCTAATCAATTAAGACTTGAAATGTCATCAAGTCGGAAAAATAAATATTATTCCTTTCAAATATTATCACTTTACTTAGATCATGCTGACATGTATGAATGTATTTATATAATCACGTATTGACATTTACAAGGAAAAATCTCTTATAAAGCTCTACATTTCATACCAACCATCATCTACAAATACATGTAAACATATAATGATAACTTGTATCAATGTTAACTACATGCATCTAAATGTACTCATGCTATAAACTCATTAACATCAGATATATACATCCCAAATGACTTACTAGAATCCTAATATCGACGCTAAAAGGTTGAACCTTTGTCGAAAAACTATTTTGTCAATAAATATTTAACTTTTAGTGTCTAAATCAAAATTCGACGCTAAATGATTTATTGGTATCGAAAAAATTTCGACGCTAAAGATCCATTTTCTTGTAGTGATATCGGTCCGTAAATTCCTTGTCAAACATTCAGTACATGATAAATTTCTTTAGTTGTGCAAGCTTCTGATCAGGTTCAGTTCTAGTATTCCAGGTCTATTTTATTTGTATTTTAATTTGTGTTCTTAGTTGTTTAAAGTCTTTCTTCATTGTTTTTGGTGTCTTTAAATGAATAAGGAGAAACAGAGAAAGTATGAGAATAAAATCAATTCGGGTCAAGTCAGATTCTCATTCTTCAATTTTCTTTTGTGTTCTTAGAGTCTTTATTCTTATTCTTAAGCCTTGTTTCAATCTTGGTTGAGTCTTTCTAGAGTCTTGTTAGTTTCTTGAATCTTAAGTTTTGACATTCTTTATTGTCTTTATTCTTGATTTATTGTTTTAAATCTTTTGAGTTTATTTTTGATTTCTTATTTTAAGTCTTTGAGGTACACAATGATGACTTATTATGAGTGTTTGATAGGCCAAGCATACCAAGACGACACCAAGATTCAATCATAGACAATTCAAATTTTTTAAGAAGATGCCTTCAAGATTTGGGCTAATGAAGTCCAAGAATTTCAAGAGAATACCACTTAGGCAATGGCAACGAGATTTGCACAGTCTTTATATTTTTGTGGTAGCTTTCTCATCTAATGTATGATTTGGTGATTCAAGTCAGGTTCAAACGATGACTCAAAGACATACAATTTTGTAGTTTACGTCAAAGATAGATTCATAATCTTTCTTAGTGAAAATGAAATCGAAATATATCCTTAAAAGTTTTATGTTTTACATTTTAAGTGTTGGGCTGAGTCCAATATTATTTTAATTAATGTTATCATATTAAGGGTAGAATTACGATTAGCCACCATATATAACATAATTAGGATTATCATATTAAAGGTAGAATTAAGATTAGCCACCATATATAATTTAATTAGGGTTATCATATTAGTGGTAGAATTAAGATTAGCCACCATATATTAAAATGTCATTATTCTTGTAAAAATATAGATTTTATAGATTTGAAAGTTTAATGAAATGAATAAATTTCTTGGCCAATATATCATATCTATTTTAAGTTTTTTTAGAACGAGACTCATCAAGGCCTTGCAAATCTTGTGGCATCTTGCAATTGCAAGTGAGATTCTTGAAGTATCAATTTTCAAGGAGTTCGTTCATTGTCATTGTTGCTTTCCTGGGTGTGAATAAAAATCTTTTATAGGTTTTATAGGCTTTGCTCCCATGGGGTTCTCATCATCCAACTCCTTTCATAGGAAAAGAAATAGACTCTTCTATTTGTAAGAGATATGGTTAAGGTAAAGAGTAGGGATGGCAACAAGACCCGGCCCGGGTCCGCATGGACCCGGACGATCCGGGTCCGGGAAGACCCGGGTCCGGAAATAAAAAAATCCGGACCCGGGTCTTTAAAACGAAGACCCGGGTGATTTCGGGTCCGGACCGGGATCACTCGGTCCGGACCCGGGTCTACCCGGGTCCGGGAAAAAAAATAAAAAAAATAAAAAAAAAATTAGATTTTAATAAAATATATAAAATATTATGCATATATAAATATATAAAAATAATGTAATTTAATAAAAAAAAAATTAAAAGAATTGAAATAAAATTAATAAAATTGACAAAATACAAATATAAATATAAAAAAATACAATTAAAAAAAATAAAAAATTAAAAAAAAAAAGAATGCGGGTAATCGGGTCCGGACCGGGTCTACCCGGATCCGTACCGGGTAGACCCGGGTCCGGACCGGGAATATTTACCCGGGTCGGAACCGGACCCGGGGTTGTGAAACCTCTTCCGGATCCGGACCCGGGTCCGGATCCGGATTTTGCCATCCCTAGTAAAGAGAATGCTTTGTTGGTGATGGCAGTTACTGTGCCTAGCGAAAAATAAAAAGTTGACATCGCTGAGTCTCAAGACCCACTAATATGCACATGCAATACTTATAAGACATATTTCTAAGTGTACATGTGATATACATGTCATTAACACAAAAAAAAAACAAACAAACACATTACTTTTATAAAGAAAAATTCATTTAAATGCTTTCATGCCATTTCTTTAAAAAAAAAAAAAACTAGAAAGCAAAAAAGTAACTTATGAGTTCCGAAAACTCCCCCAAGTCCTCCCTCCAATCTACAAGCACTTACCTTCTTCTATCCTTGCTCGTAGCCAATCAAGTGCTTGGCCTCCATGATTCACACACGAAAGTTAACATCAATAGTAATGAAAGAACTTGATTGCAATGGTAGTTTATATTATGAGCTAGCCAATGTGAATTTCTTCTTCTTTAGTGTAGGAAACTAGTATATATATTCTAAGAAAATTGGACACCAAAGAGCCTTATTAATTTTTCTAAATGTGATCAAATTCGAAGCTATTTTTCTCTTAAAATGTGTAACAATAAAGAGCCCCAAATAACCTCTTTATATATGCGTCAAATGATAGGATCTTTAGATGATTAGATCATGAATTTGAAAAAGAATTTCAAACTAATGATCTATCCTTAGGGTCTTATCAAATTCCTAAATAGGCTAAAGATGGATTAGGGTAAGTGGAATGGGTTTACAATTAGAACTTGTGAAAATGAGATTATAGAAAATTTAAAATTCAATTTTTCATCTATGTAACAATCATTTAATCTATTGGAATAATCAGTTAACCAATTAGCTCAATAGGTTAACAGATTATCACAGGCTAAAATTACCAAAGTTCGATTTTCTATCCATTTTATGCGCCCCAATCCAATTTTAAGTACCCTCAATATACTATTTGTGTTAGTGTTCCTAGAACATTATAAGGATCTAATAAGCATGCATAATATAAGAGTTGATCATTATAAGGTGCGGAATATATACAATGAATGGTGTTGGAGCTTTTAAAAATTTGAGATCCAAGATCTCCAAGATCCAAGCTTTATGATGAATCCAAGCTTAGGATGATTCCAAGCTATTGAGGAGTTTCCCTATCACCTTTGTTCACTTCCAAAGTGCTAGCTTTTGATGATTTGAAAATCAAATCAAAGAGAGGAGAGGATGAAGATTTCGGCCAAGCCTAGTCTTTAAGGTTTTTTTGTGTTTTTGGTTGTGTCAAGTGTTACCAACAATGAAAATCCCTTTTTGTTATTTACCAAAAGGTGAAACCATTTCACCTTTTACCCAATACAAGGTAGAGATTGGTAAGTGGTTTACATAAAGGCAAAACAAGGTGGTGTGTGGTGGGAACACCTACCACACTTTTGGCTCCAAATATTTGAATCCGAAATTCAAATATCTCTACGGGCATTTGACGCGGCTCGTTTCGTTTAATCCGATTAAACGATCCTTCGTCGCTAAATAATTAAATCCAATTTAATTAAATAGCGATGCCTCGTAAATATATATTACGAACATCGTTCACGAACTAATTCTAAATTAATTCGTTCGTTCGCATTAAAGTCCGACTTTAATCTCGTAATGAAATCCAATCCATTTTAATATATCCGATATATTAATTTAGTCCGTTTGAATAAATTAAATAGAAAAATCAAATTTAACTATTAAATTTATTTTACCGATTAATTCCAAATTAATCGCGTTCTTTCGCCACTGTACACTTTTAATCCCAGATTAAACAAAGCCCATATTAATCCCAGATTAATTTTCTCTCTCTTAATTAATCCCAGATTAATTCCAATTTAAGTCAACTGTCATCGGTGAATCCTTGGGAAGCGACCCAAGAGATCTCTGGATATGTTGGCAGTAAATCCGGTAATCGGACTATCCGATAAAGCGAGTATCTCGTACTACGTGCTTACCGATTTACAAGACATGGTTGGCTTCTAGCAAAGCACCGTGCCTACCCAATTCTCCAGAAATATTCTTACTGGAATATATAATCCATGTCAGAGTAGAATACCTAGTATCTCGTAATTCGATCCAGTATCAGATGTCACGTGCTAGGCCTGGGGCTGGTGGAATAGTGTCTGCCCCGTACGAAGCACATATCGGATATCAAACACTAGTCTCTTTGAATCGGATAATCATGACCTTGTCACATCATCCCGATGGTTGCAACACAATAGAGAACGAGTTATGAATCCATGCGTGATCATCATCTCCATATGTCTAGAGTGATACTTCCGTCTTGACATCACATCCAATACACTACGATTCTCGATAAACCCAATAGAGGCGTACACAGAACCTGTTAAAGCCCTGGACGACCAAAACCAAAGTTTACCGATTGTCGCAAGTATTAGCGATGTAAGTCTCAGGTTAAGACCAAATACATCTACCCTGACGCGGACTCCCGTAGACACATATACATACTACCAATGGGATTCCGCGGGGTCTATCCAGAGCGAAGCTGTTTTCCGTACCATCGGTAAAACACAACCTCCTATCGCACTTGCATAAGTATCTTATACTTAAACATATGAGAACTGTGCCGTTATGTTCTCACAACGCGCACAAGTGCAATACTAGTCTATTCCGCATTATCGATGTTCAGTCTCGATAATACTACGACTAGGGATATTTAATGATTAAACCTTTATGGATTGATACTGTCTCATATCATCTCAATCCGGAACTAATCATATGGACTTTTACCATTTATATGTAATAGTAAATGAATTACGAAATGATAAAAGGCAATTTCAATATTACATAGTCAATTTTGTACAAAACACAATGTCTTTTACAAAACGGTGACGCTATGGGTCATAATTGTCTAACAATCTCCCACTTGGCCTATAGCCAGTCACTCAAGCATCTAACACCTGAACTATGTATGTGTTTCTCAAACTTTTGCTGTGAAATAGCTTTCGTCAGCGGGTCTGCAATGTTGTCATCTGATGCGACCTTCTCGATCTTCACATCGCCACGATGTATGATCTCACGAATCAGATGGAAACGTCGAAGAACATGCTTGGATCGTTGATGAGACCGTGGTTCCTTAGCCTGCGCTATAGCCCCGTTATTGTCACACAATAATGGAACGGGCTCAGCTGCTAACGGAACTACTCCTAATCCAATTAGGAATTTACGGATCCAAACTGCCTCTTTACTGCTTCAGATGCAGCAATATACTCCGCTTCTGTTGTTGAATCGGCAACAGTCTCTTGCTTGGAAGATTTCCAGCTTACTGCTCCGTT
The DNA here is from genome assembly GCA_019454045.1 of Zanthoxylum bungeanum. Taxonomy (NCBI): domain Eukaryota; kingdom Viridiplantae; phylum Streptophyta; class Magnoliopsida; order Sapindales; family Rutaceae; genus Zanthoxylum; species Zanthoxylum bungeanum. Next base: position 779 of record SKCR01031598.1, on the reverse strand, counting down.
GTTCAAACAAAATATGTACCCGGATTGCGACTTAGAGTCGTCTTTATCGGTTTGGAAACTTGCATCGGTATACCCAGTTACCTCAAGTTCTCCATCTCCATAAATCAAGAAGGCATCCTTAGTTCGTCTAAGATACTTAAGGATGTTCTTAACTGCCATCCAGTGACCATCACCTGGATCGGCCTGATAGCGACTACACATGCTCAAAGCATACGAGACATCAGGTCGAGTACATATCATGGCATACATGATCGATCCGACTGCCGAGGCGAACGGTATCCGACTCATGCTATTTCTCTCATCTTGAGTTTTAGGACACATGTCCTTAGATAGAGAGATGCCATGTGACACTGGCAACAGTCCCCTCTTGGACTGATCCATGTTGAATCTTTTCAACACTTTGTCAATGTACGTACTCTAAGAGAGTCCAAGCAGCTTTCTAGATCTATCCCTGTAGATCTTTATTCCTAGAATAAAGGCTGCTTCTCCCAGATCTTTCATGGAGAATTTTAATGAAAGCCAAGCTTTCACCGATGTTAACATGGGAATGTCATTGCCCATAAGCAATACATCGTCAACATAAAGGACAATGAATGTCAGTGCACTCCCACTAGCCTTCTTATATACACAAGGATCATCCTCGTTTTGAATGAAATCATATTCTTTTATGATCTCATCAAAACGTTGGTTCCATGACCGCGATGCTTGCTTCAGTCCATAAATGGACCGATTTAGCTTACAAACCTTGTTTGCAAGTTAGGCACGATAAAACCGTCAGG
>SKCR01031597.1:0-18721 GCA_019454045.1 Zanthoxylum bungeanum | reverse complement strand
AGTCAAATCGAGATTTCAAGGGCATATACAGACTCCCAACAATCCCACAAACGCGATGAAATCGAAGAAATTTCAATCAGAGTTACTGTTCATTCAAAATTTATTATTCATCTCATATATTCCCCCTCGTTTTGCGTGCAACTGAGCACATATTGGAGAAACTATCACTGCCATGGCCCGTAAAGTCGAAGGAATGAGCTAGATCGGAGAAAAATAAGTAGCGGCTTCTACACTCATTTCCGACCACCACACGTCGCCATAGCTCGATCGGTGGCCACCAGCAGTTCCCTCTTGGCCAGACAATCCTGGTGCCATCGTCGAGCCTCGTCGGAGAAGCCCCCACCAGTTGGCGCAGTTCCCTCTCTCTTCCACGCATGTGAGAGGCGCTGAAAATTGTGTGAGTTACTATTGGGCTATTCTGTAATTAACTAAAATTTTTGGCTTTAATAACAAACTTCATGAAAATTATACAAAGGTCTTTGCACGAAATTACAACTTGGTTTTCAGCAAAATTGAGCACGAATGTTATTCTTCTCGGAAAAACGAGTTCGATGGTTCAAGAATCATTTCAATCGGAGTTCGTTTTCTATTTTTATAGCTAAAACATCAAACCTTCTCTATAAAAATAATATACGCAATTGGCGTAAACGGTTCTTCAAAATTTTATCGTTTCCAATGCAACGAGTCTCCATTTTAAATTATTCTGAGTTATATTTCAACACTTCAACTCCTATTCTCCAATATCGTCTCATTTTGAAATCTTAACTGCAGTCCAGATACATTCTGAAAATATTTCCAAAAATTTGGGATGTTACATCAATTATGGTTCTTTTGTTTTTCTTTTACTGTATGTAGATAATATAAGAGTAGGGATGAAGTAAAAAATTTGAAGACTTTGTTGAGCAAAAAATTTGGTACGAAAGGCTTGGGTACTGCCAAAAGTGGAAATTCAGAGAGTGAAATTCTGGGAGGTTGTGGTTATCTCAGAGAGGCTATGTGGAGAAGGTTTGGAGAGATGTAGCATGATGGATTCTAAATCTGTGAGTACACCTTTGGCACAACACTTTGGATTGTCTACAATCAGTGTCCAAAAACAAAGAAAAAAATTACAAAAATGGTAAAGGTACCATATGCAAGTGTAGTAGTGTTTGATGTATGCAATAAATTTATTATCTCTAATCCCGATCGATTTTTTAAATTGGAATAAAAAATCGTCCCTAATTCTGAATGGAATAGTTAGAGATCCTAAATCTAAATCGAAATTCTGAATTTCTTATCCTAAATTCTGGATTTTTAAGCATCATCATAATCAATTAATTTCACCAAACATGAGATTTCACTCATTTATTTGAGTTAGTATTTAAGCATGTTTTGTAACCCTATTTGACAACAATTAATAAAATCTCAAACCATAAAATCGACATAGACAAATTGCAGAACCACTATAATTCTCTTGGATAAAAAAAAAAGATGAAGAAAGAAGTGAAGTGAATATAAGATCGAAGTAAAATATTCAGCGAAGGTGATATTATGAGTTGACGAAGCAATAGTTTTTAAAATCATACGCGTCAGGATATTACCCATGGCAACTCCTGTGAATCATCATATAATATATTCAACATTATTTATGAACCTTCGAGGAGACTTAATGTAGTCAACTGGATAATCAAAGTCAAAAATAAAACAATATTTAAAAAAATATGCAAAAATGAATCTCAATACGATTTGCTCTTAAATTTTTTTATTTTTGTTTCCTTGAATATTAGAGAGTTTCCTTTTTCTTCAGGTAGTGTTGATATCAAAAAAATATAAAAATTGTTTTCCTGGCATTTTCTCAAAGGTGAACGAGATATCACAGGCAGTACTATAAATGAGGGAGTTTTTATGCACTCTCATGCACCAATTACATCGACCAAAATGAAGTGTCATTGCTCTTCTATCATCCGATTTCTCATTTTTCTTCTATTATTATCATATAATGCAACTTCAGAAAGTGTTGATCATGAAAATTTTCTTCAATGCCTTTCAGTTCAGTCTGAGAACACCACCACCTCCATTTCAAAACTGATTTTCACCAAAAAAAATTCTTCATATTCATCCATCTTGCAATCTTCAATAAAAAACCAGAGATTCTCAACACCCAACACCCCAAAGCCTCTGGTTATTATCACACCATTGCAGGTATCCCACGTTCAAGCAGCCATTAAGTGTTCCCAAAAGTATGGTCTCCAAATTAGGGTTCGAAGTGGGGGTCATGACTTTGAGGGTCTATCTTACGTTTCCCATGTCCCGTTTGTCATCGTTGATTTGATGAATTTTAGCTCTATCACCGTTGATGCTGAAGAAAAAACAGCATGCACTACAAGAAATTACAGTTTTAGCGACGGAATTTAGCGACGGAATATTCCATTTCAAAATGTAGCGACGGAATTGAAACGGATAATGATATTAGGGACGGAATTTAGCGACAAAAAAATGTCATCTCTAAATTAGAGACGGAAATATTCCGTTGTTAAATATTTTTAAAATTTTAAAATTTTAAATTTCCCGCCTCTCTAAAATTTTAAAATTTTAAATTTTTTTTCAAAAAAAATTTATAGCTACGGAATAGCTACGGAAATATTCCGTCGCTAAATATTTTTAAAATTTTAAATTTCCCGCCTATTTAAATTTTAAAATTTCAGTTTTTAAATTTTTTTTTCAAAAAAATTATAGAAACGGAATTTCCGTCGCTAAATAGCGACGGATGGAAATTCCGTCTCTAATTAGAAACGAAATTTTCCGTTGCTATTTAGCGACGGAATACTAACCGTCGCTAATTAGAGACGGACATTCTGTCGCTATATAGAGACGGAATTTCATCCGTCGCTAACTTTAGCGACGGATGATATATTTCCGTCGCTATTTTTTTTGCGACCAACAAAATAGAGACGGAATTTTTCCGTCGCTATTCCGTCGCTAATGGCCTATTAGCGACGAATTAGCTACGGATTTTTCCGTCGCTATTTGGCAGTTTTCTTGTAGTGATGGGTTCAAGCCGGTGCCACACTCGGCCAACTTTATTACAGAATTGCTGAGAAAAGCAAAACTCTAGGGTTTCCAGCCGGAGTATGCCCGACTATAGGAGTTGGTGGACATTTTAGTGGTGGAGGATACGGTTTCATTTTCCGTAAATTTGGCCTTGCTGCTGATAACGTAATTGATGCTCACTTAATCGACATTCAAAGCAGGTTTCTGAATAGAGAATCTGTTACACATTCACAGCTGTAGCAAATGATAATACTCTTGTAACAGAATTTGTAACTAACTCAGCTATAAATAACAAGCTAGAGCAGAAATAAAACATTCAATCATTCTCAAAGTAACTTATAAAAAGTTTTGAGAGTTTTGTAGGTTTCATCTCGAATTAAAACCTATCAATTGGTGCTTTCATTGAGAGGTTATCAATGGAGAAATCATTTGATAACATCAACGAATCACTACGCAATATCAACGAATCACTACGCAATATCAAAATAATGCTACAAAAATCTTATCACAAAATTAGAGTCGGGCGCCATTAAACCGCTTCTTTTGGGTCTGCTTATGGTGACGCTCTCCAAATCAGAAACAGCACACCCATTATCAACGATCAAGAAATCCATGATCTTGGTGATTTGAACAACCTTGGAGAGGACAAGATCGTCGGTGACAAGAACAAGATTAATATCACAGATAACAGGGGCAGAGAAAGGATCCGGAAGATGTTTCAAGAAGCCACTACCCAAGATCAAGAATTCAATGACTGGGGCGAATTGAATTGTGTTGCTGAGGCAGACGAATTTGACGACAAGATGGAAGAGCTGGAGGGCATCTGCAAACCAATCATTGTGATGATGTACCAGGGTGCTGACGGTGATGTTGGTGCAACCATGGACGAGGATGATCTTTTGGCAATCAAAGATGATGTTCAAGATACACCAAGACACAAGGTTGTGGATGAGGAACATAGAAAGAAGGTTTAAAATGAAGGATCCAGATTCAGTTCTGTTTCATTTGGGTTCACCAAGGCAGCAAAATCTTCATCAAAACTTGGGCTTTGATTGTCATAGCGGTGCTTCATCTTTGTCTTCGTCCACTTCGGCTACAAATAAATTCTCTTCAACGGATGTATTTGCTCAATGTTTACATGTCCTAGGTGAGATTCAAAGGAAGAAGTTTGAGAATTTCCTCAGAAAGAAGAAATGGCAGACGCGCAGAAGCTGTTCGATGAAATGCGGAGAAGAACAAAATCCAAGATTTGGGTTCTTTGTGGATCTTTTGTTATATAAGCTCTCAAGTTATGAGTCATCGCCATATGTGCGATTGTGGGGTTGTTGGGTGAATTGGTAAATCAAACGGACGACAGCATCAAAGTCATGGGTAAGAGAGGAAACGGTCAAAAACAAGGCAACAAGAACTTTAAGAGAAGGTTGCGAGACGAAGATGCTCCTGAAGATATGGATAATGAAATTGATGCTTTTATCAACAGAATGATGCCATTCCTTGGATGTAAATGGTGATGTTGGGGGCTCAGATGAAGATAATGAGCATCCAGTGTTTGATTTTGAGGATTCTGAAGATGATGAAGATAAGGAAGAGGATGCTCGAGATACTGGAATGGCTGCAAAGATTAAAAGGCAGAAAAAAATATTTGCAGGCAAAGTATGGTGGTGTGGAGGATGAGATGCATAATGATGATAAGGAAGAGAAAAATGACTTATGGGTGTGTGATAAAGAATCAGTACTATTATGATGACAATCGTGATTTTGAGCTGCAATCAATTGATGATGCTAAAAGAATGGGAGATACATTTGCTCATGCATTCTATGCTCACTTGGCTAGGTTGATGGAGGAGCCTGCTGCATATGGAAAGTTTGGCTTGGCCAATCTTTTGGAGTTAAGGGAAGAGTGCTTAAGGGAATTCCAATTTCATGATGCCTATAGAAGCATAAAACAGAGAGAAAATGAGGTATCGCTTGCTGTTTTACCTGACTTATTGGTGGAGCTTAACAGAATGAATGGGGAAATGAGACTGTTTATGCTTATTGAAGGTGTTCTTGCTGCAAACATATTTGATTGGGGATCTCGTGCCTGTATGGGTCTCTATCACAAAGGAACAATTATTGAAATTTATAGAATGAGTCGCAATAGAATGGAGAGACCTTGGCGGGTGGATGATTTTGATGCCTTCAATGAGAGAATGTTAGGGTATATAGAGAACAACCCTCACCCACATAAGAGAGCTTTACTCTTTGTGGACAACTCAGGTGCTGATATTCTTCTGTGGATGCTATCCCTGGCAATGGAACTACTAAAACGTGGAACTGAAGCTGTTTTGGTTGCAAATTCCCTCTATGTACTAAATGATATTTTGTTATGGAGCTCCTTGTTATTGAAGCTGCGGCTGCAAAGCATTGTGACATTCTTCACAGGGCTGCTGAAGCAGGAGGTTCACTTGTGGATGCAATGATTAACACCTGAGATGGTTTCAAAGAAAATTCACCCTCAGTTCCTCTGATGGTTGTTGAGAATGGCTGCGGAAGTCCTTGCATAGACCTGAGGCAAGTCAGCTTTGAGTTAGCTGCTGATGCAAAAGATGCTAACAATGACTTGGCTGGAGTGGAATATGTTGAAGACATTTACAAGTTCTACAAGCTTGTTGAGAATGAGAGCAGGCCTAGCAACTACATCCATACACAAAGTGAGATACTAAAAAGATGAGAGCCGTATTGGTGGTGTTAAAAAAATTGTTGAGTTCTTTGGCAACTTCTATCCTTCTACCAGCTGTCAAGGTTCTTTGGATGGGAAAGGTAATGTTACACATTCACAGCTGTAGCAGATGATAATACTCTTGTAACAGAATTTATAACTAACTCAGCTATAAATAACAAGCTAGAGCAGAAATAAAGCATTTAATCATTCTCAAAGTAACTTGTAAAAAGTTTGGAGAGTTTTTGTAGGTTTCATCTCGAATTAAAACCTATCAGAATCAATGGGAGATGATCTATTTTGGGCCATTCGAGGAGGTGGAGTGGAGGAGGTTATTTTGGAATCATTATTGGCTGGAAAATAAGACTAGTTACAGTTCCATCGACTTTGACAGCGTTCTCAAAGCAACAAACCTTAGAACAAAACGCAACAAAGATCATTCATAAATGGTAGTATGTTGCAGACAAGCTTCATGAAGATTTATTCATCGGTGTTTCCATAAACAGAGCTAATTCAACAATAGTAGCCACATTTACATCCGTATTTTTAGGTGGGGTTGATAGGCTTCTTCCATTGGTGCAAGAGAGCTTACCTGAGCTTGGTTAGCAAAAGAAGACTGTTTTGAAATGAGCTGAATTGATTAATCGTCGCCGCCGCTGGATTCCAAAATGCAAGCTCCTTGCTTGATCGGAGTAAAAAAAAAATTACAAGTGCACTCCATTTTCAAGGTAAATCAGACTATGTGAAGGAGACAATTCCTGAAAATGCCTTGGAAGGGATATATGATAAGTTTATGAAGAAGAGGGGCAAAACAGAGTTGTAACGTTGATTCCTTATGGTGGGAAAAATGGCCGAGATTTCGGAAACAGCAACACCATTTCCACATAGAGCTGGTAATATATACAAAGTTGTGTACGTTGTGGCTTGGGAAAAAGAGGCAACATCACAAAGGCACATTGATTGGATCAGAAACTTGTATAATTACATGACTCCTTATGTTTCCAAAAATCCTTACAGGGATCTTGACATTGGAACAAACAACAAAGGCCATACAATAAGTGTCAAAAATGCTAGCATTTGGGGGAAGAAATATTTCAAGGTTGGTTCACGTGAAGACTATGATTGATCCTGCTAATTTCTTTAGGCATGAACAAAGTATTCCTCCACTTTCATCTTGGTCCAAGATAAAAGGATGAAAAAGCTTTTCTGTTTATTAAAATTATATATGTAATAGCATACCTTCATGCATCGGGCGACCTTTTTTTTTTTTTATTTTAAATAAGACTTGTAAAAAAATAATTTTTCAATATTTAAGTTTCCGCATTGTAGTGAATTGCGGCATGAATTTTTCATGCATAGTGAAATAAATTTTTACTTTGTATCATTAATATAATTTGTTTTCTTTTCTCATAATTTATTTTTTTCTGAAATTAAAGATTTGATGTATTTGATGCAATATATGCATGAGTTCAATTTATTGAATTTTTAAATGTTTTCAATGCAACAACAAGATTACGATACTCGAAATATATATTATCTATATTATTCTTCACGAAATCTCGAATTTGTGAATTTTTCATTCACGTTCCTTTGAATATTCACATTCTTTTTGCTCGGGAACAAGATCAAAGGCATACAAAATAAATAAATCATTAATACTAAAAATACCATTTATTACTATGTTTTGTTATCATCAAAATATATATAGATTAGACCCTTCGGTCAACACCATAGGCCCAAATTTTTTTTTTAAAAGAATTAATTTACTTATAGCAATTTTTATCGGTACAACCCTGGATAATGTGTTGAGAAAATTCACACATTATTGACGGAAATTTTATATCTATAAAACTCGAAAATCCATTGAAATTTATTGAGAGATAAAAATTTCGTAGATAAATATTTACCGACAATATTTTCCCTTTAGTAACACGATTGCCAAATCCAAGTAGTAAAGAGATAAGAGAAGAATATCGTCCTTCCAAGTTTCAGCATGCTTCTAAAGAAATGCAAAGGGTTGGTTCCTGAGATAAGAGAAGAAAAATTTTACAAATTGGGATACATTCAACTTTCATTGACAAACATTAATTGTATGGTTCCTGCAAGATTGTTAAGGTTAGGTTTCTAGTGATCCTCAGAATTTCCTGATATTAAATAACTTCCAAAATTATTAATATATAAGGGTTTAATTATATTATTTGTTAGTGATATGTAGCATATTTTCTGGGTAAATGATCTCGAAGACGGGATTAGATAAGGTCTCACATCCCAATTAAATTGGCTTCTAAAAGCTTTTTCGGGAACATCACATCAAACGAGTGAAAATTATTAAATAAAAAAAAAATAGAGTTTACATCAATGTTAGGGAAAAATATTAAAAATGTAGATATAAAAAATACCAATTTCGTTAAAACATTTATCAGTAGATCTTATCATCCAACGTCAGGTCAACGATATTAAAAAATGATTCTTTTATAACTTAAGATTTAGTTACTGGAAACTTCACAAATATTATTGAATAATAGAGAGATGTCATATTGTCCTAATTTCCTTCCAGGTTAAGAAAAGCATTAAAGATTAAAGAATCATATCTCATCTGCTTGGTATTGACCAAATAATCCTTTTTTATTTTATTTTTTTATTTTGTATGTTTATATATTAAAAAAAAACAAGTGGGTTATATATCATGAGTTTTATAAGACAATATTATTGTTTGATAAACAAATTATATTATAATAAGAGAAATTATTAAAAAATCTAATTAGAATATAAGTTTTCCTATTTAATATATGTGTGTTGGAATCAGCTTTGCTTCATGAGAGAAATTGTAACAAACATTCTATATCTAAGAAATAAGATTATCTCATTTTCTTTCACTACCTAGTTGACCAAACAGCAGCTTTTAGGTTCTTTCAATAATAAAAGCCACACAACAAGCATCAAACAAAATTTTAATAGGTTGGTTCATGTGGAGATTATGATTCATCCTGGTAATTCTTTGATTGTACAAAGCATTCCACCACTTTTATGTTAATCGTTAGAGTCTGTGTCCTAAAACTAATTATGAATATTATGATTTAATGCATAATATTTGTTATATAATTTATTATTTATTAATAAAATATATTTATTCTCTACACATTAATATTCAGTGAATCGTTCAGTGTTTATCAAATAAACACCTACACGTTTATACAAGTCTCCAGAACTCATGGTTCATTGGGATAAAGCATTGGACCAAGTCCCGATATACGACATGTACTGGTCTTAGTGGATTTTACTAATCGACCCGTATTAGTAAATCTTAACCAGGAACTTTATTTGAGAATATACAACTTATGGTGACACTTCCCAATGTCAATTACAAACTACGTTGTAACTGCTGACGTTGTAAATCATCGGGTCTTTGTCTATATATACATATCACTTAATCAGATTTAGTTTCAATATAATCATAATTAGATCGAATACGTATATAAAAACAAGTGCAACCATTAATATGTAATATTATGGAAAAATGAATTGTTCATATTCATGAATCAGACATAAATACGATCCGGATTGGCACTCCGAGCAACAATTCTAACAATGCCATATTACTTATAGGTTATACTCTTTAACTGCCGCTCATCTTTGACTAAGATTCCTTACAAAGCTGTTTCCTACGACTCCAGATGAGATATGGACTGGTAGGAAACCGATCATAATTTTGTTAGGATTTTGGGGTTGTCCTTCATTTGTGATGATGGCACAGCAAAATAAGCTTTTGCCTCGAGGGCAAAACTTTAGGTTTGTTGGATATCTTAAACACCCATATTTATTTTACCCATATGTTTAATTTTATAAGTTATGATGTGTTGGAAATTTAAGGACTAAATTGTTAGGTTTGTAAAAGTTGGAATTAAACATTATCAAAGGGACAAGTTGAGGGGTGGCAAATGATATTTCTATGTAGTATAAATTTTTTTACATCATTTTCTCTTCCTCCAGTAGCCTTTTTCGTGAGAAACGGAGGGGAGAGAGAGAAAGAAAGAAAAAAGAGAGAAAAGAGAAAGATTTGGCCCGATCCGTCCAATCTGGAGCTGATACCGACCGAGTCTTTCGACAAGGGGATCATTTTGATGGTGGTTTCATCTCGAGAAACTCCATTTTCGTAGATATTCCGGTAAGGGACTATTTATGGTTTTTCATGATTTCCCCGTTGATCCGTAAATCCGATTGACAAATAGTCAGCGGCATTCAAACCGCGATGTGGAGATGATTTGTAACGATCGGTAGCTCTACTACTGTTACATTTTGTACCGTGATATTGCGGGATGAAGGTATCATAACATAAATTACGTAGGGACACAAATATACTTACGGAACGACTTTGGAGACAATCGGTAAATTCTTCGGAAGTCCGATACGAGATTCTAAGATATTCCATTTCGGACAACCATGATATTTGGGCCGTTACTTTTTCATATGAACTCCGATTTTTATGAATTTTATATTACCGAAAGGCTGAGATCGAAATCTACGAATTTTACGTTGAATATTTTTCTAAATACGGACCGGAAATGAGTCGAAAATACAGAACGAAAATTCAAATGAATAGTACTTTGGGGCCATTCTAGAAAAGTCTCAAAGTTTCTAACCATTTCCAAACTTTTCTTTACTTTTACCAATTTCAAACAAGAAGAAGAAGAAGAGATTGATCAAGGCATCCTTGGAGGTTTGAGAATGAAGAAAATCAAGAGAAAAAGAGGTAGAATCCATGACCCAAATCTTGAAATTTTGATTTTTGATAGTATGAATGATTTAATGATGATAATATCATGTTTTGGGTTCAAAGTGATGAAATTATGAGTTTAAGGGTTGATGATTTGGTGATTATATTTTGGGTTAAAGAATGTTGAGTTTTGGGTTTAAATATATTATGAATTATATGTATAATTGAATTGAAATTGATTTTGATTAATGGAAGAATAAAGCATATTTAATGAGGTGTTGAATGATATATAAGACATTGGTTTGTTGTTTGGGAGTATTGGAAATGAGTAGAGATTGAATAAATTGAATTTGGAGAAGAAACCAGAAACATGGAAATCGGCAGCGCGTCGCGACGCAGAGGATCTTGTGCTTCGCAACGCAAGAGTGAAGACCAGGGTGGAGAGTAGGCGTCGCGCGTCGCAACCACTAAGGACTGCGCGTCGCGACGCGAGACATAAATCATCCAAACCAGTTTTAAGTCCCCAGTTTCGTCCCTAACGCGTTAGAGACCACCTTTAGGGACTCGTAACAAGTTTTCCTCATATTTTGTATCAAATTATGACTATCACAAGTCTTACACATATAATTTTCGAGCAAATCTTTAAGTGTCAAAGTTATTTGATTACGTTGATTCTAATTAAGTTCCTACCATAGGTTATCCACATGAATCACAGTTCTTTTTGATCAAGGATCCAGTACCCGCCAGAATTGATCACTGTGAGTGGACACTTTCCCTTTTTCTTGATTTCATTTTGCATTTTCTTCAATCAGACTTACTTTTCAGTAACTAGGGCGTTAGCCAAATTTGTTTTATATCATATATGGTTTAGCATGATTTGAGAAGTTTTATGGAAAAATAGATGTTTCAGTTTGAGATTTATTGTTTTTTAGTACATGTTTTATGTTCTTTTCTTTCGGGTCATGAGGTAAAACCTCACCCCAGTATGTAACTTGATACAGTGGAATTGACGGATTCAGAGGCATGTGCCACATTGGAGGACTGAGGGGACGCTCTCAGATCCTCAAGCAGGACTAGAGTTGACAGATCCCCGAAATCCTGGTTTCAGAGCTTGGGCGGTAGCATTGATCCGCACTCCCAGTTCTCGTGGTGGCTACACGCCAGTTGAGCTGTTTTCCTGGTGTAGAGCTCTACTTTGCCAGTTGAGCTGTTGTCCTGGACGTAGGGCACCACCAGCCTTAGAGATGCCCAGTTGAGTCGTGGTCCTGGGCATAAAGTACATCCAGTTTAGTTGTGGTCCTGGATTTAGAGCAGTTTTTAGTTTTCAGATTTTCAGTTTAAGACTTTCAGATTTCCAGTAATTAGTTTTCAGAAATCAGATTTTAGTAAACAATTTTCAGAAATCAGACTTTAGTAAACAGTTTTCAGAAACCAGTGTTTTAAAGGCAGTTTTCCGAAATACGAAGTCTTGGAAAACAAGTTTTCATATAAAGATGTTTTGAAAATATGGTTTTAAAGCTAAAAGATTTTTATATCAGTTTTCAGTTTTTAGTCCACTCACTTAGATCGTATAACGATCTAACCCCCCCTCCAGTCTTTATTATTTTGTAGGGATTCCATGAGGACAAGCTCGGGAGGATGGATACTGATGCAGTCACCAGGGATGGAGTCCACCAGCATTAAGTCATATAGTATAAGAGTCCAGTCAGTGTCAAAGTAAAAGTTTCTGGTATGAACTAGTTATGTACGAGTCTTTAAGAGCATGTGTTAATATGTATAAAGTAAAGTATTTTGAATTTACAGTTATGAGAAATAAAAGTATTTTAAATTGAGTATGGTTTATATGCATGACATTGCATTAGAACAGTTTAGAATACAGTCAGATAGTCAGAGGCTTATGGGGTTAGTATAGCTATCCCCTGCCGGTAACATCTCCCAGATCGGGGATGTTACAAAACCTGACAGTAAGATTATAAGAAAAGTTACCCAAAGGAGTGGGAAAGTAAAGTTAGAAAGAAGTAATGTAAGAAATAAATATGCTTAAGAAATAAGAGTAAGGAGAAATAGAGATACAATATCATATCGATAAAGAAGTACCAGAACCTATAGTAGTAAAGAGAATAGAAAGAGCCCGATCAAGTATTATAGTTCCTTGTAGACATAAGATTTCTTCACTACTCGAAAATTTCTTTTAAATAGATTTAGGAACCTCAAGTACTTTATATAGATAGTGAATTCTCCAATTAACGAGGAATAGACAGAAAGATAAAATGAGTAAGAGATCGAGACTAGTCCAGGGAGTCCCCACAGATGAGAGATGCCAAAAAGGACCTAGAGAACTCCAGATCCCCAAAACCAGACCCGGGCCCACAAAGGTCATAAATAGAAGACGATTAGTTGTCTTATCTGAGGCAATCTGTGTTAGTGTTCCTAGAACATGCCAAGGATCTCTAAGCGTGATTCGTGTGAATTAATCAAAGAAAGTTGCGGAAAAACTCATCTTGATCGGTTTTAGGCTTTCAAAAATTCCTTTGGATGTTGAAGCTCAGAGCTTGAAATTGAGTTCCAAACTCTCGGGTGAGTTTCTCTATCACCTTGATTCACTCTTTTATGTGCTAGCATGAAAAAAAATTGAAAGAAAAATTGCCCCTCCAAGAGTGCAAAGTTTCGGCCAAGGAGAGAGTTGGGAGAGAGAGATGAGTTTTTGTGTTTTTGTTTTCCAAAAGCTTATAACCAAGTCAACTCACAAAAGTGTGTATATGATTTCCAAAAGCAAAAGCAAAATTATGTTGAAAAGAAATGTATTAAATGCATTCACCCATTTCCATCAATTAGAATGACTAGTGATGTAAGTTGGTGGGCCCCACTTTAAATTCAAAATTCAAGTGGGCTTGAACAACACACTTCGAGCTCGGGTTCGTTTAATCAGATTAAATGAATTTTCCGTCGCGACGTAATTAAATCCAATTTAATTAAATAATAATGCTTCGCAAAATTATTACAAAAGTCGCTTACGAATTAATTCTAAATTAATTCGTTCGCACGAATTAAAATCTAATTTTAATTCCGCATTGAAATATAATTTCAATTAATATATCTAATATATTATTTTAGCCCAATAAATAAATTAAATAGTAAAATCCAATTTAACTATTAATTTTATTTTGTAGATTAATTCCAAATTAATCGCGTTCACTCTACTAGTCGAATTGATCCCAGATTAATTCTTGACGCAATTAATCCTAGATTAATTTTCTCTCTATTAATTAATCCTAGGTTAATTCTTGCCGTAATTAATCCCGGATTAATTTTCTCTTTCATAATTAATCCCATATTAATTATGTTCGAGTCAAATCTCATCAGTGAATCTTTGGGAAGCGACCTCAGAGATCCCTGGATATGTTGGCAGTAAATCCGGTGATCAGACTATCCGAAAACGTGTGTACCTGGTACCACGTTCTTAGCGATTTACAAGACATGGTTGGCTTCTAGCAAAGCACCATGCCTACCCAATTCTCTAGAAATATTCTATAATGAATATATAATCTTTATTAGGCATAGTATACTAAGTATTGCGTATTACGATCCAATATCGGATGTCACATGCTAGGCCTGGGGCTGGAATTGTGTCTGCCCCGTACGAAGCATATATCGGATCACTGGCAACTAGTCTCTATAATCGGATAATCATGACCTAGTCATATTATCCCGATGACTGCAGTACTTAAGAGTACTAGTTCCGTATCCTACGTGATCATCATCTCCATATGACTGAAGTGATACTTCCATCTTGACATCACACCCAATACACTACAATCTCAGTATACCCAGAAGAGGCGTACACAGAACCTGTTAAAGCCCCAGACGACCAAAACCAAAGTATACTGATTGTGCAAGTATTAGCGATGCAAGTCTCAAGTTAAGACCAAATACACCTACCCTGATTCGGATTCCCATAGATACATAGTCATACTACCAATGGGATTCCGAGGGGTCTATCCAGAGCGAAGCTGTTCCCATACCATCGATAAACTGAACCTCCTATCACACTTGCATAAGTATCCAATATTTACTTATATGAGAACTATGTCGTTAAGCTTCCATAACGCGCACAAGTGCGATACTAGCTTAACCGCATTATCGATGTCCAGTCTCGATAATACTACGACTAAGGATATTTAATGATTAAACCTTTCGTAGATTAATAATGTCTCATATCTTATTAATCTGGTACTAATCATATGGACTTTTATCATTTATATATCCAAGTAATCTAATTACAAAATGATAAAAGAGAAATTTTCTTTGTCACATAGTTAATTTTGTACAAGAACACCATGTTCTTTACAAAATAGTGATGTTATGGGTCATAATTGTCCAACAATCTCCCACTTGGCCTATAGCCAATCACTCAAGTGTCCGACACTTGAACTATATATGGGTCACTCATTCTTATGCTGAGGTATCGTTTTCGCCAGCAGATTTACAAGGTTATCATCTGATGCGATTTATTCGATCATCACATCGCCACGATGTATGATCTCACGAATCAGATAAAACCATCGAAGTACATACTTGGATCATTGATGAGACCGTAATTCCTTAGCCTGTGCTGTAGCCTAGCTCAGCTGCTAACAGAACTACTCTTAATCTAATTAGGAATTTTATAGATCCAAAATGCTTCTTCTGCTGCCTCAGCTGCAACAATATATTCCGGTTTTGTTGAATCGGCAACAATATCTTGCTTGGAGGATTTCCAGCTCACTGTTCCATTGTTCAAATAAAAAACGTACCCTGATTGCGACTCAAAGTCGTCTTCATCGGTTCAGAAACTTTCAATGGTGAACCCAGTTACCTCAAGTTCTCATTCTCCATAAATTAAGAAAGCATCATTAGTTCATCTAAGATACTTAAGGATGTTCTTAACATCAATCCAGTGACCATCACCTAGATTGGCCTGATTGTGACTCTACATGCTCAAATCATATAAGACACCAGGTCGCGTACATATCTTTCAATGTACGGGTTCTCGGAGAGTGCCAACACTTTTAGATCTATATGTAGACAACTGAAATCGGTGACACTGTCTCGGGCTCGTGATGAGTGGTATTTATATCACTATTTCCCACTCATTTAACCTAATATTTTGTATAGTTACTTGAGTCTTGTGAATATTTTGATGTGTTTTGTGTTATTTTGTAGATAAATAAAGTTTCAGGACATTCTGGAGGTGATTTGGGCCAAAACAGTGAAAATTGGAAAAAATGGCATTTCGGTAATTTTGGCGCGTCGCGACGCGCAAGCCATTGGCGTCGCGACGCCTAACGTGCACCAGAGCTTCTAACGTGCGCCGGGTCAACGGGTCAGAATTTGAGAAGTTTGACTTTGCTAACATGCGCCGTGCCACGTGTCACCATCACAGCCGATATGCTAATGTACGCCGTGACACTTGTCGCAATCCTACGGTGCCGACAATTGATCTCAGCCGCCTTGCCACGTCAGCGCCACGTCATCGCCACGTCATCATAATAATTGAGCTCTTAGCCGCCTCGCCACGTGTCGCCTTATCCCATTATCCGAATCGCCACGTGTCAAGCCGAGACAATGCCACGACTCACTGTTCCACCAGCGTCGGGACGCCAAAGGCTCTGGCGTCGCGACGCCCGAAGCTTATCCACGCCTATAAATTGAGCTCGAGATTTCAGATTTTGTTGTACCATTCTCTCCTCATTTCTTTGATGTAAATAGAGAGTTCTTCTCTCTTTAAGTTTCGTTTTAATTTTTAGTTTTAGTTTTGTAATAATTTTAATTACGTTTTGTAATAATAGTAATTTACTTTCTTACTTTTTACAGTTTTTACTATTCATCATGAGGAGGTAACTTCCCCAGATAGGTGAAAGGTAATTCTTTTACTATTGCTATTTAGATTAATCTCCCTTAAAAATAATATATTTACTATTAAAAATTTGACTTAAAAAGGATACCGCTATATGGTCGGTTGGTAATTTAATTTTAATCTGGTTTAAACCTGACTAATCAATGATACCTCCAGATTGGTCGGTTGGTAATTTAATTTTGGTTCCGCCTTTATGGCTGGTTTATTTTGGTTCCGCCTTTATGGCTGGTTATGGACAAATATTACCCTACCGCCTTAATGGCTGGTTGGACTTAATTTGACTTAATCAGGATACCGCCAGATTGGTCGGTTGTAATATTATCAAACAAGTTTTATATTATTTTATGGAGATATCTAAATTAGTAGTAGTAAAAGTAATTCCTTTTACCTTAGCATTTATTTTATTGTAATTTACCTTTCAGTTATTACTTACCTACTTACCGCAATTACTTTCAGTATTTTATGTCTTTATTTTACCCCTAGCCTGCTATTGTCGTAACTAAATTAGTATCTAGGGTTGTGATGAATTTCAATATCACTGGTTTATAAGGGGTTAGATTATAGTTTGGGTAATATAAAGATTTATTTATTGAGTCTTAATCTTAATACTTTTTAATTAACTGGCCATTAATTAAATTGACTAGGTAAACTTAAAATGAACTAGACATAGGGATTTTAAGTTTAAGACCTCAGACTCAATAGCCCACGGTCTTCATTGAGGATAATAACCCTTTAATAGATTTCCTTACAGAATAGAATATACCTGCCGGGCGGGGGTAGCCATAATTGGAACTTAATCTTAATGAATCTAGGTAATTTGGTTGACATAAACATATGGTTCAATTGGATTATACTAGGTATTTGTAATTGACCATCGAAGAGGCTTTTACATAATTTGGTGTTACAGGTTATAAATCAATATTTTACCCCAACTATAAGATTACCACTTCATCTTTAAAATGATATTAAAAGAAATCACAACCCTAGATAGTTTTTAATATTGAATTTTCTTAAAATCTACTTTCGAACAATTTATTTACTTATCTTTAAATTTAGAATCGTCGCCATTTCAAATCAATTAAACAACCTGTTAGATACTAGTAATCATTTGACCTCCCATAAAATTAATAGCTTAGGTATTAAGTCCTCGTGGATCGATACTTTTTTTTTACTACTTGAACGATACGTACGTTTGCGTTATACGTGTGTGTTTACGCCGGTCAAGTTATTGGCGCCGTTGCCGGGGACTTATTTATCTTTTATTATTAGTTTAGGGGTTAGATACGTTACTTGTATCTAATTTTCTTTTCACTTATTGTTTTTGTTTTCTTGTGTTTCAGGGTCATCAGATTCTTCATGAGACGAACCAGAAGCTTTGAACTTCGACCGCTTGACCAGAAATTGAAGAACCATCAGACAGTTGAGAAGGGGAATGTCGAGAAGGCCAAGAAGCTTTAGTCAACATGGAACCTGAACCTTTGGAGGTTGCACCACCAATTCCCATTCGAGACAGAATCATTCCGGTGATTGACAGACTCATTTCTTGTATTATACTTCCTCCCTTACCAGCAAATGCAGGAGACATCAAAACATGCATTCAGATGATTCAACAGTCAGTTCAGTTTGGGGGGAATGCAACTGAAGATCCTAATGCCCACATCAGCAACTTCTTGGAAGTTTGCGGCACTTTCAATTACAACCGAGAAGCTGAAGAAGCAATGAGACTGCGTTTTTTCCCATATTTCTTGAAGGAAAGAGCTAAAGCTTGGCTACTGGATTCATTACCAGCAGGTTCTATCACAACATGGAACACTTTAGCAACCAAATTTCTTGCAAAATACTTTCCACCAGCCAGAACTGGAAAGCTGAGGAATGACATCACATCCTTTGTGCAACAAGACTCAGAAACTCTCTACGAAGCTTGGGAAGGTACAAAGATTTACTACTCCGGAAATGTCCACACCATGAGATTCCAAAATGGCTTCAAGTCCAAACATTCTATAATGGATTTCTGGAATAATGAGAACCACAATAGATGCTGCTGCTGGAGGAGCTTTAATGGCAAAAGGAGAAGATCAAGCCTGGGAACTAATCGAAGAAATGGCCAACAACACACTTCCTTGTGGCCAACTAAAAGAAGCATGATCCAAATAATTGTAGGAATTTATGAAAGTGGAGCTAATACAGCAGTCAACACCAAGCTAGATCAGATATGCAAATTCATGGAGACTCTTACCACTGGATCCACATGTTCACCCATTGAAGGAGCACCAGAATCAAATCAACTTGAAGAAACGGTGAATTTTTGTCAACAATTTCAACAGACAGGGGAACAATCCATATTCCAACACCTACAACCCAGGGTGGAGGAATCATCCTA
>SKCR01031596.1:0-18654 GCA_019454045.1 Zanthoxylum bungeanum | reverse complement strand
CGTCGCGACGTACGCCTATTTTTCAGGTTTTTAACACTTGCTTCTCAAAGTCTACTTTACCCAAATGCATCCCCAACCTCTCATACTTTAATTATACATAAACAATTATTTAACCTCAATATTCAAGTATGTTAAAACAACATTTCATCACTAATTCAACTCATAATGTCATAACTCATACTTTAGCTCAACATCTAGGATTTTCAATATTTGTGCATTTCTCTCTACAATCCATTTCCATACTCATTTCTTTACTAAATGAAATTCTTAATATGCCACTAACACCATCCTAACTCTATACCATCAAAATTCCATAATCCAAAATTTGGATCAAATTGGTTTTACCTCTTTTTTTGTGATTTCCTTTATTCTTTGAGTCATCCATGGTTATCAAGCCTCTTCTTTACTTTTTCTTCCCTCTTCTCTCTTTCTTCTTATTTTTCTTCTCTTATTCTTCTTATTATTTTATTATCTTCTTCTTATTCTTTCTCTCCTCCTTACGTCTCTCTTTTTTTCTCTACACAATTCCATTTTTAGAGTGTGGGAATAGTATCCCCTTTTTTATACTAGGGGTCACTTGTAATTTACCTCTTTAAAGAAAAATGTAGAAACTTTGAGAAACTTAAAGATTTCTCTAGATAGGTCCGAGCATTATTCATCTATATTTTTCAAATGTATTTTTGACCTATTTCTGGTTCGAATTTAGAAAAATATTCAACGCGGAAGTTGTTGGTATCGATCTCAGATTTCCGACGATATAAAATTCATAAAAATCGGAATTCATATGAGAAATTTATGACCCAAATACCCTGAGCTGTCCGGAGTAGAACATCGTACCATCTATTATCGGAAATTTCGATGAGTTTACTGATTATTTCCAAAGTCATCTCAGGAGTGTATATGTATCCAACCATAATTTTATATTATATAATTACTCGTATTACGACATAATAGTAATTGAGATTCCCGGTTGTTACACTCAATTATCAAATAATAATGCTTATTCACATTACAGTTTCTCAATCATCATTATCTCTCATTTGAAATCATATTCATAACTATAAATAATTTTTAAAATGCTTAATTTTCTTTCAGATGAATTCTAATAAAATTTAATATAATTTATTCAATTTAAGTTTAAATTTCCTTATCTAACTTCAAATATTGACCAATCCATATTCACTTTGCAAAAATTAATAGTCATAATCTGCATGCCGAAGCACAACAAATAATATAAAATTCATGAAATAAAAAAAAAACTCATGGAAATAATTCAAAAATAAAATAACAAATAACAATAAACCCGAAATCCAGAAAAAAATGGTTAGGTTTTGTGATCGGCTATTATTTAGGTTTCTTATTTTAATAGAAAATTATTTTTTTATATTGTAATAGGTTTTTTATTTCAATAATTTATTTATTTTTATTTTTTTAATTTAATAATAAAAATATTAATTATAGAGATTAGATGTCACATATGTTTTTTTTAATAGAAGATTATATTATATCTTCTTATAATATTAGATAATAAAAAATTAATTGTATATATTAAACGATGTGATGCGATGAGAAATGTTAAAATGTTAACTTATATATATATATATATTCTCACACACACACACACACACATATATTTTCTTTGTTAGATTATCTGTGATATTATTTAAAAATTAGTCGGAAAGTATAATATTTTTTATTGTTATAATATAGTTCTTATTTTAATAGAATTATTAACTTAATTTTATAATTTAATAGTATTTTTTAATTGTAATATAATAGTATAATATGTTTTCTTATTATAATATAGTTCTTATAAAATTACTAGCACATGGCCCGCACTTTGTGCGAGGTAAATATTGTTAGTGACATATTCGCAAGATGAATTTTGATGATGCAACGAGGAAGTTTTCGACAACCATTAGCGGATATTACAAAAAGATGTCGAAGCACATTGGTGGTGAAGAGCAATGAATGTTAAAACTAATGCTTGTTGAAGAAAATTTTTATTTGGTCTTAGCTTAGGGCTCTTTTTGTAAAGTGAGTTGATAATTTTATTTTCTAAGCTCATAAGACACATTCACATTCACATATATGCATTAGTATAATGTACAAAATGGTTTTAACCTTCTTTTCCTGAGATTTTGGCACTGGGATCGACATACCGGTCTCACACAACGGCATACCGGTGACTCTGCTCTTCCTTGGCCAGATTTGCATGCTCTCTAGAATCGGGATACTCCATACCGGTCTCTCATACCCGTCAACTAGAGTTTGCACAGCCATTGGAACTGGGACGGTCCATATCGGTCCTTATACCGGTGAGCTCACCAGCATACCAGCCTCCATAACGGCCAGTAATCTGATATTGCTCTTTAATCTTCAATGGTAATATACCTGTTATGCTTTGGTAGATCGGCATACCGCTCTCTGACAGAGAGCAATGACTGTCTTTCACTTTCTCTATATATTGATCCCCAAATCCATTTTCACATGGTAACACAACCTTCATACATTTTCTAACAAGCAAAAATATAGGGTTTTACTAAACCTTCATCATCATACACTCTCATACATCAAGCTCATACATTACACATTTATATCATTTTATAGTGAGCTTATATTTCTTGGGTTAGCAACTCACTCTAAATCTTCATTATCTTTGTGAGTGTCCAAGTGGTATTGTAAACTTTATTATTCAAACACTTGAGGTTGCGAAATCCCTTTGTGAGTGGGCATACTCAAAATGATGGTAATTGAAAAGGTTATGAGTAAGCTTAAGGATAAAACTCATTGTAATGGTTTAAGAGTGAGCCATTAAAAAACTCTTGTGTAAAGGTTTGGAGTGAATGTATGGGATAAAACTCTTAGTTACAGTGAGCCACGAAAAACTCGGTGTAAGTTATGGATTCAACTTAGTGAAAATCTTCAAGCGTGGCTTGGGGGAGTGGACGTAGGCAAAGAGTTGGTTGAACCACTATAAATGATTGGTGTCAATTTCTCTATCCCTGAACACTTTATTATTACAAGTTTATTTTATATTTGCATATTATTTAGCGACTTAAATATTAGTAATATATTGTGACTGCGAACTTGAGTGATAAGCTTAATTGGTAAATCTACTAGCTTCGAAGAGTAAAATCGGTAAGAATTTTAATTCCGTAAATTTAGGTCATTACCCAATTCACCCCTATTGGATATAGAGTTGTGTTTTTTATATACTTGTAGGTAATTTCAATTGGTATCAGAGCGAAGTTTTCTCAACAAAGACCTAATTGTCCGAGAATAGATCATGGCCTTAACAAGCTACTCAATGAATCTTACCGATGGATTTTCAACCACTAGACCTCCCATCTACACTGGAATCGATAATAACTATTGGAAGATGAAGATATTGAACTACCTTCTAGCCGTTGATGTGCAATCTTTCAAAGTGATTACAAATGGTACAAGAATGCCCATGAAGAAGGATATCAATGATATGGAGTTTTCGAAGCCACATTTTGAATGGACCGATGAGGATTTCATGGAAACCTCCCGAAATGCTAAGACACTCAACTATATCTTTTGTGCAATTGATCGGAGTCAAATTAATATATTAGTGACATATTCTCAAAATGGATTTTGATAATACAACACTAGAAGACTTCGACGTGCATTCGCGGACATTACAAAAAGATGTCAAAGTACATTGGTGATGAAGAGCAATGAATGTGAAGACTAGTGTTTAATGAAGAATATTTTTATGTGACCTTAGCTTATGGCTCTCTCTGTAAAATGAGTTGTTAATTTAAGTCTCTAAGCTCATATGACATATGCACATTCATATATGACCGGCGTAATCACACGCGTAAAACGCAAGCGCACGTATCGTTCAAGTAGTATAAAAATATCGATCCAACGAGGACTTAATTTCTACTATTGTTATTAA
Source organism: Zanthoxylum bungeanum (assembly GCA_019454045.1). NCBI lineage: Eukaryota > Viridiplantae > Streptophyta > Magnoliopsida > Sapindales > Rutaceae > Zanthoxylum > Zanthoxylum bungeanum. The sequence continues at coordinate 14,726 of SKCR01031596.1, read as the reverse complement.
TTGTTGATACTATTTATTTACAAGTATCTAATTAAGGGAGAAGAGAATGATACAATAAACAATTAAAATTAAACTAAGCCACTTTCATAGGGATCACGATTGCATTTATCGTATGTAACAAGCCTTAAAACCCCTAGGTGTCCCTAGTGGACGAGTCGCAGTCTCGTGAGGGCTTACAGCAACGATACGCACAAACGTTTTACAAAAGTAAAAAGATAGTAATACTAATGCACACAAAAATAAAAAAAAAGACAAGAGAAAATAGAATAAAGAAGTTAGTGACTAAACATGTGAAACTTCTTATCCAAGTTAATAGTTATTTTGTTTCTTTTTAAATTACCGAATAAGTAAATTCTCCGATTATTTTTACCATTCTTCATACACACATCGAATAAGATATTAATCAAGTCATTGTGCCCACAATAGTCACAAGCGTAGTGGAAAAGAGAGTAATATTTTTGTCATAAAGTTATATCAGAATTCACACCTTTATTTAGCAATGAAATATTTTTTCTGATTTTTCTGAATTTTTTTTTATTTTTTTTTATTTATATACAATATCTTCCATCTATGTAGCGAGCTTTGGGTCAGTGACTCCCAAACCAGTTGGCTTTAGGGCACTAGGTGTTAAGACACCCCTACAGACTTAATTACTCAGACTTCACATATATATATATTTTTGCAACATCTTCAATCCGTGTAGCGAGCTTTAGGCCAGTGACTCCCAAACCAGTTGGCTTTAGGGCACTATGTGTTAAGACACCCATACGGACTTAATAACTCGGATCTCAAACGTTATTTTATCCCATCATTTTTTAGATGTTTCATCCAATTAAACTAGAGCACTGAATATTACAAACTCATCAATTACTTCTCATGTCCGTATGTTACCATGTAAGTTGATAATACCTGTCAACTGAGCATATGAAGATCCATTTTAGTCAGTTTTATGGAGAATTCACAAATTAAATAATTCAAAAGGAAATAAACAAAAATTAACTTTTCCGAAATAGATTGAGATACGTCTTAGGAGTGAGAATTCCTTACACAATTTCTCACACCAATTTCACCTGATTAATCAAATTAAAAACATAAAAACACAAAATATTTTTTTAATTTTTTTAAAAATTTTTAAGTTTTTTTTTTATTGAATTTTTCGAAAATTTTAGACTAAAAAGTAAAACAACACAATAAAAATAAGATAATAGTTAACTAATCCCCTCCCCCCAAACCTAAATGAGACATTGTCCACAATGTCTTAAAAAGTAGAAGATGAGTTTAGAAGATAGTACCTGGTTAGCTGAAATTCTACATCTAAAATGAAAATTAAAGGTTAAGATCCAGATTTATCCGACGCTTCTTACGATCATTATCAGACCAGTTAATCTGGAAAAGATATGGTCAATTTGTGGTTCAAATGCTAAAATTTGGTCAATTAAATCTGGGCAGTTCTGGCAGTGAAGATGAGTTCTTTTACAGGTTTTGACACGAATCCATTTCTCTGGGCATCATCAAGAAATACACAAAGAAATGATAAAATCCATCAACGTTGTATAGTCCAAGGGGTTTCTGGTGTATGTTCAAGTTTCGCCCAATATAATACTGTGAAAATCTCCTCCATTGTGCCCAAGCCACCTAACAAAGCAATAAAAGCATCAGCACGGTTAATCATTTCTACCAGTCGTTCAGACATACCTGGCACAATTAGTTCTTCTCCGTTTGATGGTCCAATCAGATTCGCTTCCACCAAGGGTTTTGGGATGATTCCCAGAACTTGACTGCCTCCGTCCTGTACGGCCTTTGAAATGATCCCCATTAATCCAAGATTGCCACCGCCATATACTAAGTGCATATTTCTTTTGGCTAAGACTCGACCCAATTCCTGTGTTGCTGCTACATATTGTGGCTTAGTACCAACACTAGTACCACAAAACATACAAATTTTTTCCACTCGTCTTCTTGAAGTGGCTTCCATTTTTATCTAGATGTCTTCAAAAGTGAAATGATGAATTGAATTTATAACACATGAAAAGGGTGAGTAAAAATAATAGCACTAGTACCTGCCAGATGATAATTATTATTTAAACAATAAAATAAATCGTGAAAGATCAAAAAGTCTGGATCTTGTCGGAGAAAATAAAAGAAAACAACAAAATAAATCACAATTATTAGGAAAAGACAAAGAGATATAATATTTACAAGAAAAGTAGCGGCTTGATTGACGTCTATGCGTCAAGGACAAGCTTCCCATCCAATTTTCTTATAAATTGGCAAACATGGTCTTTTTTAGTCAGATTCTCGAGACTTAACTGTTGTCTTTCTTTTCGAAATTATGTATATAACATGTGAATTGAGCGATGCACATATCCACTGGGATGCGTCTCAAGAGTCTTAGATATGTCATCCAAAGACTCCTTACTCAAGTCATCCCTAATGAATTTAATCTTATCTTCACGGTTATTGTAGACGCTGGTTTTCACCCCCGGTCCACAATCGAGATTTCGTTGAGATGGGGCACTGGCGATCCTGCAAAACAAAGGTAGAGTGAGCGGGAGTACTGCCCACCGTGTGGTGGGTGCCGGGGGCACTCCGACGCTCAAGTCAGTAATGTGAACAAGTCGGATGTACGGAGAATAAGGCCTGAAGTTACCTCGGTCACCGTTTATTTGCCGTGAGGGCAGAGTATTACGATTTCTCTGATGACAGGGAGTCATGCTGTCTGATCTCGGATCCTCCTTTTATGCCATGATTATTCTCTTTTATAGGCCAATCTGACATGGGGTCATCTCAATCTATTCTTCCCGTTGGATGTGTTAATGATGAAGTTTATGACTGTAACTGTCGATTTAATGGAGTTCATTACTGAAGGCGTTATCCCAATTTAATTACTGATGAATCTGTTTGCCTTCCTAAACTGTTAAATCCATGATGATGGGCTATGGGCTGGTCTGGCCTCTCGGCCCAAAGCTGATTTCTCAAACTAGGTCTGATGGTAAGCCTCGGGGCTTAGATTTCGTGGTTGGCCCAAAGGCGAAATGACGATTATGCCCTTGGGCCCAAATTTGGCCCGTACAGTTTGTCCCCTACTCTCTAAGTCAAGGGTCATTGGCTTGGAGAGTACTTGACGCATGTGTTACCTGGGACGAGGCCATATTATGATGTAGCTGTGCGTTGATGCTGCCTACTAATTGAACCAACGAATGTTAAGTTATCAACTTGAGTCTACAAGAGCCATTAGGGAAGTACCTAATCATTTGGACCTGATGAAGGTCAGTATATCAGTCATACGACATGTGCCCTCCATGTCTACAATTTGACTCGATATGAGTCCATGGGGGATGTCCCCGGTCGACTGGACTTGCTGAGGCCAGGAGGGTATAAGTCATACGACATGTGTATTCCATGTCTACAACTTGACTCGATGTGAGTCCGTGGGGGTTGTCCCCTGGTCGACTGGACTTGATGAGACCAGAAAGTTTATAAGTCATAAGACATGTGTGATCCATGTCTACAACTTTGACTCGACATAAGTCTATGGGGGATGTCCCCGGTCGACTGGACTTGCTGAGGCCAGGAGGGTATAAGTCATACGACATGTGTATTCCATGTCTACAACTTGACTCGATATGAGTCTATGGGGGATGTCCCCGGTCGACTGGACTTGATGAGTCCAGGAAGGTATAAGTCATACGACATGTGTATTCCATGTCTACAACTTGACTCGATATGAGTCTATGGGGGATGTCCCCGGTCGACTGGACTTGATGAGTCCAGGAAGGTATAATTCATACGACATGCGTAATCCATGTCTACAAATTGACTCGACATGAGTCTATGGGGGATGTCCCCGGTCGACTGGACTTGCTGAGGCCAGGAGGGTATAAGTCATACGACATGTGTATTCCATGTCTACAACTTGACTCGATATGAGTCTATGGGGGATGTCCCCGGTCGACTGGACTTGATGAGTCCAGGAAGGTATAAGTCATACGACATGTGTATTCCATGTCTACAACTTGACTCGATATGAGTCTATGGGGGATGTCCCCGGTCGACTGGACTTGCTGAGGCCAGGAGGGTATAAGTCATACGACATGTGTATTCCATGTCTACAACTTGACTCGATATGAGTCTATGGGGGATGTCCCCGGTCGACTGGACTTGATGAGTCCAGGAAGGTATAAGTCATACGACATGTGTATTCCATGTCTACAACTTGACTCGATATGAGTCTATGGGGGATGTCCCCGGTCGACTGGACTTGCTGAGGCCAGGAGGGTATAAGTCATACGACATGTGTATTCCATGTCTACAACTTGACTCGATATGAGTCTATGGGGGATGTCCCCGGTCGACTGGACTTGCTGAGGCCAGGAGGGTATAAGTCATACGACATGTGTATTCCATGTCTACAACTTGACTCGATATGAGTCTATGGGGGATGTCCCCGGTCGACTGGACTTGATGAGTCCAGGAGGTATAAGTCATACGACATGTGTATTCCATGTCTACAACTTGACTCGATATGAGTCTATGGGGGATGTCCCCGGTCGACTGGACTTGATGAATCTTCATATGCTTTCTAAAGTTGATGAAAATCCATCCGTGTGTGGTGTGGAGTAAATGGTTATCTTCATATGTAGTATGTATTTGATAAATGTCTATCAAGGTTATTATTTACTATATTAGACCTGAAGAAGGCCCATTACACTACAGACATATAGATCTGAATGAGGTCCAAATGACTATGGTTGAATGAACTTCCATTAAGTCCTTCGACCACTATCCACATGCAAATGGTCAAAAGGCCAGCCAACCTCAAAAGTCGGAATGTCGTGTAAGAAAGACTTACATGAAGGAATAAAGTAGCGAGTTCTACAATGGTTAATGAGGCAGCAATATCCATTGCCAATAACGCAACTACCAAGCTTATAATCTCTTTTAATAACGTTGTGTTGTTACCAAATAAGAGAGTTTTGTTCCAAGTGAGAATTATTAACTTTACAATCTCCCTTGTAACGCCACCTGTTTGTAAAATGCTGCTAACCAGTGTGGTCTTTTGCATTGCGTGGAATTCCATGCGACAGTTTCAGGCTCTAGTAATATGGGCTTTTGTCTTGGGCTCATTTGCTGAAAAAGGCTTTGAGTGGTCCATGTAACATGTCCCACTAAACAAGAGAATAAAACAAAAGCTGCCTTGCAGCGAGAAGGCCATGTACAAGCTCACACGACTGCAGATTGGAGGCAACGTCTAGGCGAGGTTGTGGCAGAGGATGTGGACTTGCATAGATCAGTTGCATTCTATTGTTGTTGCGATTTGGCACTTGCAGAGAGTTTTGTCGCAGAAGAGAAACTCGGTTACTCATGTGTTGCTGCCTGACGAAGTTATTTCAGGAAGGTGACACCACATGGAGAAAGATGTCCAAGTGACTATGTAGTATGAAATCTCATGCTGTCAGATTGCCCACCATCCCATGCCTTTGCTCTCAACCAAATTTCATGTTTCCAGTCGACCTGCATGGACTCATGTCGACTATTACCAATTTTCATGTTTCCAGTCGACGTGCATGGACTCAGGCCGACTGTTAATTTACAGTATCTCCATAGTGGTCCTCTCGTAGACTGTAGTTCACTCATGCGACTCTATTATTGGGTGGTAGTATGCCTCTGGCGTGTGAGAAGGGCTGAACGTCGTCTCTTGGCCTGTAGCTTGATTTGTGGTGTGAGCTCGATGGTTTCATGGTTTTGTTGATGGAGAAGGAAATGATCCCCAGGTATGCGCATGTAGTATGGGTGAGAGAGGTTTCATCGTGAATGAAGCACCAAAAGTGCCGGCACAAATTTTATTCCCTGATATCAGTACTTAACCTTCAAAATCAAATACCAAGATCCCAATTCCAAGACATCCCAATAAGCCATACATACGAAGAATTGAAAACTACTTCTCTCTCCTACGCACATTCATCACGTCGACTGGACTAGACTTCAGTAATATTGTTATTTGGTGGGAATTTTATAACAATGGGTATTTTGTCTACTGAAATTGGTGGATTCAGTATAGTCGTGTCGAACTTCATGCAGTCACACGATACTGAGCTCAAATATAGGGCCACGTCCAGCCACATGCACAAGACTTCTTCATGTCTATACTAAGTCGACAAGCTTCTCCTCCATGTACTCCCAGGGCAAATTATGGAGGTGGATGATCGTTGACAATCTACCGGAACTTCGGTCGACTCGAGCACGACAAAGATGCTAGCAGTCTATGGGGGCGAGGGGGGTTGCATCAGCCACCATTATCAGATGGCTGAGCGAAGTTCGGAGGGCAAAAGTTGGTAGCCATTGTTTAAACAATGCAGTGCTCAGAGCAGCCGTGTTCACTCCATAGCCCTGGCTCTATAGATTCTCATACCTACAAGCACCTCCCATGGTGCCGGAAGCGCCACTGCCGCAGTAAAAGGTAGTGTGGGCGGATTGCCAAGGGCCGCCAGTGTAGATACTGGGGATCTTGGCATTTGCCGTTGCAAATATAGATAGTTGATCTTGAAGGGAATTTTGAAATCAGCCATTGGTGAAGAAGAGAGAGTGCGTTGAGATGGGGGCTGTGTGTGCCAGGTTGCATGCCTGAAGCACGTGTGGCCACTCGTCATTTGTATTGCACGACGCATGCTTCATGGGGCTCTATTTTATTTTTTATTTTCAGGCTCAATATTACTTACTGCTTCCTTTAGGTGGGCTCGCTTTATGCAATTTACATGAATGGGCTGGATGTGGCTTCGACAATGTGAGCTTGGGCCTTTTGGATTTGGGCTCAAGCTTTGCTTTTGGATTAAATGGCTCGCGTATATAACATGTATTTGCAATAAATCAATTGGGGAATCCCGCGTCGATTGGACCGAAAGAAGGTCACGCGCTCATGTACCTAACTGGTCCCGGGTATAAACTAATTTGAGTCTACAGTAGACCCGATGAAGGTCCAAAAAATAGTCTTCGTTCTACTATTCCTGATGAAGGGATCATTCCTATACTACGGGTCATCAAATGACCACATGATTCAACGGGTCGTTTGGAGATCATCCCATGACAATAGAAAAAGGCTCGTATGATATGACGTTATAAGTGTGAAAATTATTTGGAACAATAGAAATGACCTCACTCGACAGTTAACATGTATGTAATGTCGAATGCGATAAGTGTCTAGTCTCAGACGTGTAGTGTCAATTGTGATCCTTGAAAAGTGTCAGGCCACATATTGTATGTTGATCGAGATATCCTCAACAAGTCTCAATCATACTTATGTCGAGTGAGACATCTCTAACAAGTCTCATCTCATACTAATGTAGTCTGAGAGATTCACAAAAGATGGCAAGTCATACCTGATAGTGTCGGTTGGGACGTCCCCATTAAGTCTTCATCAGAGCATAGTCCATTGGGACGTCCTTCTCATGCCAAGTCATCGCTCCGTCTGCCTTTGGAGGCTCGTACTGAAGCTTCACGTGGAGAATTGCCAACTGAGTGGCCAAGTGTACTTGTGTCTGCTCACTGCTTGAAGCTATGATAATGCTTGCAAATTCTCGTAGGCTGACTGAAAGCTTTGTTTTGCTATATATCGCTAGGTGCCCCACGGTGGGCGCCAAATTGTAGACGCTGGTTTTCACCCGAGGTCCACAATCGAGATTTCGTTGAGATGGGGCACTGGCGATCCTGCAAAACAAAGGTAGAGTGAGCGGGAGTACTGCCCACCGGTGTGGTGGGTGCCGGGGGCACTCCGACGCTCAAGTCAGTAATGTGAACAAGTCGGATGTACGGAGAATAAGGCCTGAAGTTACCTCGGTCACCGTTTATTTGCCGTGAGGGCAGAGTATTACGATTTCTCTGATGACAGGGAGTCATGCTGTCTGATCTCGGATCCTCCTTTTATGCCATGATTATTCTCTTTTATAGGCCAATCTGACATGGGGTCATCTCAATCTATTCTTCCCGTTGGATGTGTTAATGATGAAGTTTATGACTGTAACTGTCGATTTAATGGAGTTCATTACTGAAGGCGTTATCCCAATTTAATTACTGATGAATCTGTTTGCCTTCCTAAACTGTTAAATCCATGATGATGGGCTATGGGCTGGTCTGGCCTCTCGGCCCAAAGCTGATTTCTCAAACTAGGTCTGATGGTAAGCCTCGGGGCTTAGATTTCGTGGTTGGCCCAAAGGCGAAATGACGATTATGCCCTTGGGCCCAAATTTGGCCCGTACAGTATCAGAGACACCATTCCTAAAGAATGAAAATGAGTATACATGTCATGCGAGCACATTTGTAACAAACACCCATCTTTTTAGCTCTTGTTTTTTTAGCATAGGTGTTTTTTCCTAAACCATGCAGATGTGAAATAAAATATTCAGAAGACTCACCTACCAATCGGACCCTTGCTTCAATAATCCAACGAATGTCATTAGGAATACCTTTGATCATCAGTAGCTCATCCGTTCCAAGCGAGCTTTGTAAACTTTCATCAGAGAGTTTTGAGGGAGAGAAGGAAATTGCTTATGAAGATTTGCAAGAACTTCTTCCATCCTGAAATTACTTTTCCTGCAAAATTAAACACACAAAAATAAAACACACCAAATCTGAATATATACACAAATTGCATTGGTTTCCTCCCAGCTAGCGTTAAGTTTAAAGTCATCAGCTAGACATGATTTCCCGAACATTATGTTGGATCTGAAAGTGATTCTCCCCAGTAGTGCTTGACACGCTTGTTTTTTAAATTTGAATGTTTTGTTGGAGTCGGGATCATGTAACTCAACGGCTCTATCTGGTAAAACCTTGGTGATTAAGAATGGACCTGACCACCGTGATTTTGGATTCCATGGGAAGAGTTTGAAGGATGTGATGTCATTCCTCACTTTGCTGTTCTGGCTGTGGAAAGTACTTTGCAAGGAATTTTTGTGTCTATAGTGTTCCAAGTTGTGATGGAACCTGCTGGTAGTGAATGTAGCCAAGCTTTTACTATGTCTTTCAAAAGAATATGGAAAAACTCGCAGTCTCATTGCTTCTTCAGCCGCTCGATTGTAATTGAAAGTACCGCAAACTTCCAGAAAGTTGCTGATATGGGCATTAGGATCTTCAGTTGCATTCCCACTGAACTGAAATGACTGCTGAATCATCTGAATGCATGTTTTGATGTCACACGCATTTGCTGGTAAGAGAGGAAGTATAATACAGGAAATGAAGCTGTCAACCACCGGAATGGTTCTGTCTCGAATAGGAATTGGTGGTGCAACTTCCAACGGTTCAGGTTCCATATTAACGATTGCTTCTTGGCCTTCTCGCCTTTCCATTCTTAATTGTCTGATGGTTCTTTCAATCTCTGGGTCAAGCGGTCGGAGTTCAAAGCTTCTGGTTCGTCTCATGTACTGTCTGAGAACCTGAAACACAAAAAAAAAAGAGAAATAAAAAGTAAAAAGAAAATTAGATACAAGTAAATGTATCTAACCCCAATCTAATAGTGAAAGATAAATAAGTCCCCGGCAATGGCGCCAAAAACTTGGCCGGCGTAATCACACGCGTAAAATGCAAGCGCACATATCGTTCAAGTAGTATAAAATATCGATCCCACGAGGACTTAATTCCTACTATTGTTATTAATTATTGATACTATTTATTTGCAAGTATCTAATTAAGAGAAAAGAGAATGATTGTTTGATTGGTTGGTTGAATGTGGATTTGCTAAATAAAATAAACAAAAGAAAAATACTAAGGAAAATAAACAAATGACACAAATATCTAGGGTCGTGACTCCACACAATATTATTCTAAATATAAATTTATTCTCTTATATATATGTAATAAATTAATCTGCTAACCTGGAACACGAAATTATGTAAAAGCCTCTTCCGATGTTCAGACACAAATACCCAGTATAACCCAATTAATCATATTCCTATGTTAACCAAGTTATCTGAATTCATTAAGTTCAAGTTCCAATTATGGCTACCCATGCCCGACATGTATATTCATATCCTGTAAGGAAATCTATTAAAGGCTTATCTATCCTCAAGGAAGATCGTGAGCTATTAAATCTAAGGCTGAAACCTAAAATCATTTTTCCAAGTTCATTTTAAGTTATCAGGCAATAAGAAGCATTAAGCTTAAGACTCAATAAACAAACTAACGAATTACCCAATATATATAATTAAATCAATTATTAAGCATGTGAATATTGTGTTTTATCACTTCCCTAGAATAAAATGTCGTGGATAGGGGATCCACATTTAATATTTCAAACCTAGGAATCTCACTTATTATAATATATAAATTATTTTCTGTTCTGTTTTCTCAGGAATTAATAATGTTAAACATTTAAAACTAGCCATATAGGCGGTAATCTATTTTAGTCCAACTACACCAGCCATATAGGCGGTAATTATCTGTCACATAAAGACCGGCCATATAGGCGGTAAAATAATTTATATTTAAACCGACCATATAGGCGGTATTAAAGCCTTCCATTAATTAATCCAGTTAAATTATAATTTATATATTATAATTAAGTGAGATTGACCTAGTTAATCATATTAAATATTGCACCCTTACCCCAGCAGAAATTTAACTACAAAACATAAAAGAAAATAAAAATAAATTACTGAAAGTGAAAGTGCATAATGTAAAAGTACTGAAAGTGAAAGTGCATAATGTAAAAGTACTGAAAGTAAAAGTGCTGAAAGTAAATGACTTAAAGTAAAGTATTGAAAGTAAAAATGTAACGACCGGTAGATATTACTACTACCTATGACGATTTTTTACGTACAAGACAAAGGAATGTAAAATAAATCATGACGGGATTCAAATACAGTTATGAAAAGATATCGGGAACGATCGGTAAAATTTTCGAGGTCTCGAGAAGAAACTGTACCGTATGCCCTTTTGTACTATATATAGTATTTTGGGCATAACTTTTTCATATAAACTCGGAATTTTATGAATTTTATATCGTCGGAAAGTTTAGACCAATACCTACAACTTTCGCGTTAAACAATTTTCCAAATTCGGACCAGAACTAGGTCAAAAATGAAAATTAGAATCTGGATGAATAGTTATTTCGGACCCAAATGACAAAAACACCAAACCTCTCCATTTCTCTAGATATTTCTACACCTTTCTTTGTATCAATTAGGTCCACTATATAAAGGACAATATTCACCTTTTACAAAGGACTAAAAAACGAATTTGGAAGAGAGGAAGAGGAGAAAACCGTGAGAGAAAAGAGAGGGAAAAAGAGGAAGAAGAAGAAGGAGAGAAGAAGAATAAGAAGAAGAAGAAGAAGAAGAAGAAGAAAAGAAAAGGAAAGAGTAGGAAAGCTTGGCATCCATGGAAGACTTGGAGATTAAAAGAAAATCAAGAAAATGGAGGTAAGATTCCATAACCCAAATCTTGAGTTTTGATTTTGTTGGTATGAATGACTTGATAATGATGATTAGCATGTTAGAGATTATAATTGATGAGGATTTTGAAATAATTGGAGCATTGTCTTAAGTGTTTTAGGTAATTTTGGGTTTGATTTCCAAGATTGATAATTTAATTAGATGATAATTTGGGGGTTTGATGCATGATTAAACAAGTTAAAGATGAGGTGTTTTGATATTAGTTTTGTTATGGAATGAAAGTGATTAAAAATGGGTTAAAAGTTTTGAGATTAGTAAATGATTTAGAGTATAACAAATGAATTGAAGGTTTGATGTACATTAAAATGAGTATATAAGGATGTTTTGTATATTGGTTTGGAAGTGTTGAAATGGGGTAGAGTTACTTAAGGTTGTAAGAATGAAGGATTTAGTTATGCCGCACACCAAATGTTCGATATAATGCCACACTCAAACTAATTGAAGAAAATAAACACAATTCACATGTTATAAATGGTGCTTAAAATGGTTAAAATTCTGTTGGGGGTTGTTGGATTGATGGAATTAGAGAAGAAGGCGAAATAAGAAAGTTAGGTAACGGTGTCGGTTTACAATATGTTCCGGACAGGTTATATTTGGTCACTTCTAACTCGAGTTTTATATGCCCGATTGATAAACCGTAAAATTCTAAGTAAACTAGACACATAGAGGAGTAACATATCCAAAAATCAGAATTTTTGGACTTAAGACGGTAATGTAGAAAAATCTCCAAAGTCAACTGATCGGCAGTAAAGTCTGCACCTGCGACCTGATGACCTAGGCTCGGTTTTTGATTTTTAAAATGAGTTTCGGGTGTCCAAACGATGAGCCGTCAGCGCAAAAATAAATTAGACACATAGGAGCCCGACATATAAAAAATTCAGAACCATTGGACTTAATAAGAATTTTTGACGGAGTTTCGAATTGGAGTGATCAGCAGGGACTGATCTGATTCTGTCCCTGCTGAACAGCTGGTAGAAATCAGTTTGTTTACGGAGTTCCGGGAATCGAAATCAGGATCCGTAAAATTTGAGATAAAGTAGACTCATAGGGGATTCATCCATAAATATTTCAAGTCTAAATTCCTTACCATTTTCTCTCAGTAAAATTCCAAATCAGACCCAAAAACCTGGAAAATTCTGGTTCATTTATTCTTCTAAGTTCATTAAATATTTCTTTGTTCTAACAATCCCTTTATTTTTATAGATCAACGTTAGAACTCGCAACCACCGTCGACGCCGTGAAAAGACGTCATCAAGCCCCAATCAGTGAGTGGACACTTTCCCTTTTACTTGATTTTCATTTCGCATTTTCTTAAATAAGACTTACTTTTCAGCAACTAGGGCGTTAGCCAAGTTTGTTTTTATATCATATATGATTTAGCATGATTTGAAAAGTTTTATGAAAACACAGATGTTTTAGTTTGAGATTTATATTTTCAGAATATGTTTTATAGTTTTTCTTTCGGGGCATGAGGTAAAACCTCACCCCAGTATGTAACTATTTCAGATGGAATTGACGGATACAGAGAGCATGTGCCAATGTTGAGGACTGGGGGGACGCTCCTAGATCCTCAGCGCTCAGATGGTACATTCCTGGGCGGAGATGCGCCTACGGGCGGAGATTCTGTTTTCAGAAAAAGGATTTTAATTTTTCAGTTTTCAGAAAAGAGTTTTAGAAAAGAATTTAGAAAGACGGATTTAGAATGAAGTACAAGAAAGAGTTTTCAGATTTCAGATTTTCAAGAACACAGTTTTCAGAATTTCAGAATACAGATTTTTAACCAATAGTTTTCAGAAAACGGATTTCTCGAAGCCAGAGTTTTTAAAGACAGTTTTCAGTAAATTTGATGAAGTTTTTAGAACAAGAGTTTTCATAAAAGATATTTGAAAATGTGATTTTAAAGTTAGAAGACCTTTACTTCAGTTTTCAGTTTTCGTTCACTCACTTAGGTCGTATGACGACCTAACCCCCCTTCAGTTTTATTTGTTTTGTAGGGTTTTCCAGGAGGACGAGCTCGGGAGGATGGATACTGATGCAGTCACCAGGGTTGGAGTCCACCAGTTTAGAGTCAAAATATTATAGTCCAGTTAGAGTTGCATACATGCACTAGTGATGTGATAGTCATTACAGATAGTCCTTAAAGTGTTGTAAAGAAGTATTCCTAAGCATGCATTAATAAAAGTATTTCATGTTGATTTAGTTATAGTCTTCACGTATGGCATGACATTTATATAGTTCAGAGTACATTCAGATAGTAAGAGGCTTATAGGGTTAGCACAGCTATCCCCTGCCGGTAACATCTCCCGGATCGGGGATGTTACAAAAAGTGCTGAAAAGTAAAAGTACTGAAAGTAAAGTACTGAAAGTAAAAGTGCTGAAAAGTAAAAGTGCTGAAAGTAAAATACTGAAAGTAAAAAATATGAAAATAAAAATAAAAATACATAATAAAAATAATAAAAATATTTACAAAATAGATGCAATCCTTTTAAAGCCTATAAAGACCCAAAGGAAAGCACGAAAATTTCAAAGGAATCAACTGCCTATTTATAGGAAAAAAAATCTGAGTTGCGCATGTGCTTCACTTCTCCAAAAGTCACACAATCTTCCAAATGTGAAGTCCATCCAAGCACAAGGACAAATCACGTGAGACACTCTTCCAATTTGCATGAGATGAGCCATGCACAAAGTTCCAAAGGCCGCGTGAATTGCCATGTTACAAATTGCAATGAGAAAAGAAAGTTGCAAAAGGACAAGCAATAAAAGACGAAACATGTCATGCCTCCATATCCACTAAATTGGTTTCACCAAGAAAATTGACAACCCAAGGGAAGCAAAACCGTGTGAAAGATGATCCAATATTGACTATGTAATTTTGGATCTGGCCCACTTGCCAAAGAAATCAAACACTTCCCTCCAAATTGTAAAAGCATACACGTAAAGAGAAATCACTCCACACGCAATCAGCATCTGACGCTAGTGCATGCAAGAGACAACCACACCCAAGTGAAGAAATGAGCAATAGCCTGAAGTACCGAGCCATTCGCCCAACAAATGGTTGCGACGCGTGAGCATGAAATTACAGTTTTGCCTTTTTTATCTTTTTTTCTCCGTTTTTTCATTGTTTTTCCCTCGAATAGATTCCAATGAGTCCCGTAATTATTTTTATCTACGAAAAACACAAATAAAAACACATCAAAATGTTCATCAAACCCGAGAAACTAAACAAAATATTAGGTAAAAGGGGCGGTAAATATTGATATATTTTCCCCTCATCAATATAGATGC
>SKCR01031595.1:0-18610 GCA_019454045.1 Zanthoxylum bungeanum | reverse complement strand
AAAGATTTCTATGAAGTCTAAAAAGATTACAATGGGATATTAGAAGAAATATTCCAGGAAACAAACTGCAAGACCACATTTAGCTTGTGATGCATGTCTACACTACAAGAAGTCTGGACACTAGAAGAAAGATTGTCCAGAGTTGAAAGGAAAAGCAGGAACCCATGATATGCTTTGTATTTTTCTTATTATTAACATCTCATTAGCCTTAGATGCAAATAATGGTTTGGTGTTATACACCGGTAGTCCTACTTATATTTACAACTCCATAAGAGTTAAAAGAAGGCTAAAAAAAAGAGAGATCCAGCTTAGAATTGGCAATGGCGAGACATTGGATGTCAAAACCATAGGAAAAGTTGTTCTAGATCTCCATAATAAATGTAAATTAGATTTACATGAGTGTTATTATGTACTCTCTTTTATCAGACAGATAATATCTTTACTATTATTAGATAAAGAATGATATAAAATAAACATTAAAGATGGTGATTTATGTTTATATGATGCTTTATGTTTATATGATGAAGACAATGTTCTTTATCTAACGGCCACTATATTTCGGAAACATATAAAGTTGCCTTTAATGTAGAGGAAAATACAAGTAATAGATATGAATTAAATAATACTGAATTAATGCATATGAGATTGGGCTACATAGGTGTTAGACGTCTATAAAAATTGGTTAAGGATGGTTTGATTGAAGATCATACCTTAGATCCTTATCCGATTTGTGAGTAATGTTTCCAAGGAAAATGACAAAGGCCCTATTTCTTGGTGTTGGACACTGTGCTGAAAATTTATCGGAGCTTATATACAGTGAGGTGTGTGGTCCATTAAATAATGCCGCTTATGATGGTTCTGTTAGGGTTGGTGTTTGGAGCGCCTATCTAGATCGTATTTATGTCTGATTCATGAATACAGGCAATACATTTTTCCATAATATTACTTATTTATGGTTGCACCTCTTATCTTTTATTATATATATTCGATCTAATTCATTAGATTGAAACTAAATCATGTTTAGACAAAGACTCGATAATATATAATGTAGTGCGCAATTACAACGTAGCTTGTAATTGACTTTGTAAAGTGACACTACTAGATATATATTATCAAATAAAGTTCCTGGTCAAGATTTACTGACACAGGTCATTAGTAAAAATCTGCTGAGACTAGCACATCTCGTTTATCGTGACTTGGTCCGATGGTTTATCCCATTGAACTATGAGTCTCGGGAGACTCGTATAGATGTGAATGTGTTTATTTGATAAACACTGAACGACTCACTGAAGATTACCTAATAGATGGTACACCAATGTCAATAGGAATCTTCTCGAGTTCAGTAGTATAGTGATTCTTTGACTTGAGATACCACTTTGGATATATGATTCATCCTCCACACTTTGATGGCAGTCACGTCACCGATCTATTTATATTAGACCTCCGCCTATTCGTTAGGTGTTGACTCATACTCATGATATCCTATGAGTATCAAGATATGATCCGTCAGTTCTGTGTAAAGAGCATATGTACTCAATATGGGATTAGCAATCAGTTAAATCCATGGATCCGTGGTACGCTATAGAAATGAGTTCTAAGTATTATTATAAGATTGCTAATAGAAACGTCGACGAGATTATACCTATAGAGATTTGACATTAATATCTATATCTATGGAATAATCCGAATACTTGTGAAAGAGAGATTATACGTTTGCGATGATCTCGACCTGTACAATTCATCGAGTTTTTCTGTGGTCGTCATAATTTATGGGGTGGGTAAATTATGGACACGAAATTGGATATTGTGACGGATATACTTGAACTTAGAGAGTCTTCTTAATGAAAGATACTCGTAGAGCACTAGGACAACTTTTATGAATAATACTGATTATTTATAAATCGTTTAAAGGTTAAACGAAAGATACATACATATGGGCCTTTTGATCATTTCCTAATCAATGTGTATTTATATTTAATGCTTAATTTTATTAAATACATATTAATTAATTGTCAAATTATGATATTTGACATATATCATTAATATACGTATTTGGATTATTTAAAGTAAATATAATACATATATTTGGATATTAGTGTTTAAATAATTATTTAATTATTAAATAATTAAAGTAATTAAAAATATAAAATATCTAAGTTAATATTTATTAAAGGAAATGATTAAAGTGTATAAGTTTGATTTTTACATTTATGATAAAGATTATCAAAATTGAATTTTTCTTTTTTTTATTTGATAAAAAATAGCAAAATATATATATTTTTTTAAAAATTCGGCCATTAACCCTAGGTATATAAGGTTTTATTTTTTTATTTGCTTCACACTTGTTGAAGCCACCAAAAACATAAACAAAATAAGTTAGAGAGAAAAGGAGAAGAAACAAGAAAAAAAATCAAAGATTGCTTGGATTTAAGTAAGTTTCTCCAACTTCCTATTTGAGGGAAACTTGTTCCTTTTGTTATTGGCTACAACATGTGTAGTTCTTAAGTTTTTCTACTCTTTCTTGTTTGTGTTATGATGGTTGGAAACATGAATGAAAGATGTATGCATGTATGATTAACAAAGTATGCTTATAAATGGTGTATAAGCACACTTTTGATCATTTAATGATCTTGTTGCCATTCTAGAGTTGTTAGGACACTCATTGATGACCTAGAATTTTTCTTGAGTTGTTTCAAAGTGGTGAGACTTTTTTGGTGTTTTAGAGATTAGATTAAAGTGTTGATTTTGGTTAATTTTGTTAATCGGACTAATTTGAGAAATTAGGATTCTTAACCTAAACCAAAATTGAGGCTTTTCATATATGTGTTGTATAATGATGTATATATGATGTACATTTAATTTGGTGTTGATTGGAAATCATTCAAAGTTGTTTTGAACAAATTTAGACCACAATATAAAATCTGGAAAATGTTGGGCACATTCGGCAATTTGAAGAAAATTGGGATTTTGTGTTGTGAGTTGTATTTTTATATATATGATATACATAAATCATTTTGGTAGTGATTTGAAATCACTTAAATTTGTATCTGATAAATTAGGACTAAATTGATCAAAATGTAAAGTGTTGGGGTCTCACGACAATTAGTGATAAATCTGATTTTTGAATTAAAAATTCAATTTTTATTATTTATTGAGTAATTGGAATAAATTTTTTTATTTTAATTGCCCAAGAAAATTATTACCGGAAATTATCTCGGAGTTAAAATACGCGAAAACGGTGAAAAACGGCGTTACCAGGTAACGGTTGCCCAAACAGTGAGTTGGCCACTGTTTGGGCAGCCCAGGAACTGTCCAAGTATTATTGGGGCTGACCTGGGCAGCCCTTATATGCATTGGTCGGTCGGTTCGGTCGGAAATGTGTTTTATGCTATTTTGCGTAAAAAAATTTCGTAAAAGTTTCGCGGTGTTTCTATATTTTTTATGTCATTATTTGATATCGAATAAATATTTTTAGATGAAATATGAATGAATTATTAATATTGGATATTGAATAATTTATTCGTAAGTTTAAAATTTTTAAACTACGATTTCGCGCGAACCGTGCTTCTTCCGCTGCGCCGCCCTGATAAAACCCCAATAAAATGGTATCAGAGCGAGTATGATTCTGAACCCATGATATGATTAGCCCTTTAAATTTGATATTTAATCTAATCTTTACTTTTTACATGCATGTATTTATTTACTTTGATTAAATAAAGTGAATTATTTCTTTTTGGAAAATCCCCGTTAAATAAGGTTTTATAAAGTGACTAGTATTAGGAATACTTGTTTCTTCGTCTGCCTTGTCAATACAGATGTGAATGATTTATGATTCTATATTTGTATCGTGCCAAAGCTGTGCAGTTATGGTTGAAGGTAGTTCATTTGCCCCAGTAGAACTTATATGATAAAAGACAAATTCAAGTGAAAGTGAAAATCCTGAACGTGCCAAAGCTGTCAAGACTACATTGGTAGCTTGAGTTTGTCATTGACAAGTGAAGCCTTGATACACCTCTTGTGAACATGCCACAGCTGTCACAACGAGAAACGGTCAAGACAAAATCAGGAGTCACATCGAGTGTGATTGACATTGAGTTGTTTACCCGTGAATATACGTAGGTGAGAATGTGCCAAAGCTGTGAGTCGAAATATATTTATGGGATCCACTTCCCATTATTTGATTTAATTATTGAATTCTCATTTTTCGTTGGGGATTACGGTATTACGAAGTAATGAGAGGCACTGTTAGGTTAAAACTCCATAACTAAGGCAGTGTGTAAAATTATGAAATTATCGCTTTTGTTTTTCCTTATTCAATTATTTAAATAGAATTAAACTTATCCACTGCATGCATATTTTATATATGTTTTCTGACTTCTCTTATGGTTGCAGACATCTAGAAAATGTTTTAGATTAGAATAGACTATGATATAATCATTCTAGAGAGAATAGTTTCTTATGCAGTAAAGATTGACATGAATTGGTTCATGTCTTGAGATTCTTCATTGGCATTAAGAAAATCTCATTAGGTATTTGTTTATCTAATAATGATGTTTCTTGGCTTTAATAACATTTAGAGGTCACGTGTCTGATACTATTCACTTTTCAATATTTACAATTATTATAAATAGTTGAAGGTAAAATAATAAAGCTAAATAAAAGAGACGCGTATAGTTGTGTGTAGAAAATATCGATTTTCACAATACGACAACTATATGTATTGGATACCAGATCTCCCCTATAGTTATTTATAATATTGTTGAATGATTGTTTTGATATTTGATATTAAAACTTGTGACTATTGGATAGTTATCTGTTCTTTGTTTTAAAACGACTAGTAGTGTCATTGACGAATAGATGAACATTAAGGAAAATATTCGGTTAAGTAAATAACTTAGAACATTATTTTATGAGATTTTATCATTTAAGTACTATATGCTTATTCCATATGGTAAATGATGGTCTATACGAGATCACACCACAATCCTTATCCATTTAATGAATATTTATTCGGGAAAATGATTAATAAATCATTTAACCAATGATTGTCATTAGACCAAAAAATTTATTAAACTGATATATTGGATGTATGTACTTTAATGAGTTGTAAATTGCTTAAGATAGTTTTCTTTACTTCGTAACTTAGTCAATGAATTATTCATGACTTAGTTACGTTTTTCTGATGAAACACAGATAAAATATTTTGACTGGTTCAAAGATATTCGATCTGATGTTTTGAAAACTGTATCTTTAAAATTCATCATGAGTCTTTGAATTATTCAAAGATGTTTGATATGATCAAACATATGAATTTATGGCAATTAGTTCCAAGGTTATTGAATGAATATGGTTTTTACTCAATATTATTCTTCTACGATTCCATCGTAATGGAATTGGTTATAGAGAGAAATTGAATCTTATACGTTTTGATTCACTTGATATTTAGTATTACCGAATTAGTTTCACTACTTCTGGGGGATATGCTCCAATAACACTAATCATCCTTTTAATTAAGGTTCATTTAGAATCTACAGTTACGTATATGATATGTACAAGTAAGTAGTATTCGAATCTTGAAATGTTTAAGATTTGAATCTTTCTTTTGTATAATGGTTATATAATTGAAAGTATTTGCACCTCGGGGGTACAAGTAAAAGTTTATTATTTATTTTTTTAATAGAATATTGTATTCTATTTGATAGAATATCATTTCTACGATCCCGAGTAATGAAATTGTTTTATTACTTAGCATGTAATATCAGATGTTGACGATTGTAGAAAAGACTTGACTTATGAAGTCAATTGTGAGAATGATAAACTATAAAGGAAACTACATAATTGATAAGACTAAAAAGGCCCTTATATATTTTCCATATAAGTTTAATAGGATATCAGAATCATTTGTAAAATATTTGATACTTAATGGTTATGTTGTTTTCTTATTGAAGAAAATTATCCTATAACTTATAGTGGGAGCGGTATTTGATATCGATTTCGAAAATTAGCATTAAACCATAGATTTAAGATTGTTCATAGCTTACTACAATCAAGTTTGGAACTTGATTAGGCTTTCAGTATGAATCGTTCATAAAATGTGGAAATTATTGCGCAGCAAAAACAAAATGAACTTAATAAAGGTTTGACCTTTATAGTATGACAGTGAAGAAAGTTATACTCAACAATCTATTATAGATTCCGAGGAAACTTATCTCTAGTCTCAATAATCGACCATTTAAAGATATGTTAGTTAATGTTGATATTAAATTGTGTGTTAAGCTAGGAATGCAAAGTGGCATTTTTTGAATGGTTTCTTAGGATAAGAGATCAGTTGTGATTCTTTATTTGAAGAGTTAGTTCTAGAATGGCCCTAGAGTTTGTATTCTGCTAAATTACAGTTTGGTATACTAGCTTATAGAGCCTATTTAGACTCAGATGAGCGTCTGGAAATCCATGTCTCTGATTTTGATATCAGTCAGATTGTTTGATTTTATCAAAGAATAGAGAATACATATGTGATAGTAGGGTTAGTGGGAGCGTACAAATTTCTTTCTAGTGTTTTAATATCGTAATGAAATTATCATTATTAAGGTAATAATGAGATGTTTATGAGGTAAAAGGTTTACCTGGGTCTTATTTTCTCATGAAAGCGGTGGGACTGGTCTCTCTGTATATTTGATATAAAGTTTTATATATGATATAAAACTAAGAGACTTCTGAGATGCTCCCATTAGTAGTACATTAGATATGATCTAATAAAAATGACATATGATACTATCTGTGTGTATAGTAGTATACACTATTTGACCGTTAATGTGTCTACAGTTATATAATATCATATTTCGTAAATGATGATTTTTTTGTCGAAAGAGAAATTGATTAGAATGTCTAGTCAATCTTATGCATCATATGCTGATAGCATAATGAATACTATATTTAGTGCGATTACATATATCAATTTAATCGTAATTGTTATGAGTTATTTTGATACCCTGTAGACTATAAGATGGGTTTGAATTATGTTCTTTATTATCTTTGAGAGATATTAAGAACAAGGTTGTTATTAATGGAGAATAAAGTCTGCAACATTAGGGTCAGATTAGTTTTGAGTCTAATTATGACGTTATACAGTGTACGTCATAAAAAGTTAGAAAGATGCAGTGAGGAGTGTCACAGATGATTCTACTGTAGGAGTAGAATTAGTTGTAACTTATGAAGTATTGACTTATGAAGTTGTATAGTGGCCTTATAGATAGAAGTGGTGATATTAGTGTTGTGCTTGCGGTTCTCTGCATAGTATTTTTGATTTGATCCCTAAATACTTGGACAACTCAGTAGCTTGAAGCACAATATTGATATGGCATATAAGTCATATTGATGTATAATATAGTTTCTATAAAATATGTTTAATGCTGGTCAAGGGAAATAATTAGGTTTTTTGGACAAACTCAATATGTTATAGAGGACTTACTCATTGTTGCCTACCTTTTGAGTGCTAGGTGAGTTCTTGAGGGCCATGCGTATGTGATACATATTAAGATGTGTATATGATACCGTGGATTGGCACTGGAGAAAATGGGGGAGAAATTTTTAGGGTTGATGCTCGGAAGCACCAATTCGGATCGTATTTATGTCTGATTGATAAATACGAGCAATACCTTTTTCTATAATATACTTATTTATGGTTGCATCTATTGTCTTTTATTATATATATTTGATCTATTCATTAGATTGAAACTAAATCATGTTTAGTGTATATATATATATATATAAATATTAGACAAAGACCCGATAATATATAATGTAGTGCGTAATTACAACGTACTTGTAATTGATATTAAGAAGTGACATTACTAGATATATATTATCAAATAACGTTCCTGGTCAAGATTTACTAATACGAGTCGGTTAGTAAAAAATCTACTAAGACTAGTACATGTCGTATATCGTGACTTGGTCCGATGGTTATCTGTTGGACAATTATGACCCATAACATCACTATTTGTACAGAACATGGTGTTGTTGTACAAATTAACTATGTGACAAAGGAAATTGCTTTTATATTTGTAATTGGATTACCGGGATATACCAAATGATAAAAGTCCATATGATTAGTTCCGGATTAATAAGATATGAGACAATATTACCACTAAGGTTTAATTATTAAAATATCCCTAGTCGTAGTATTATCAAGATTGGACATCGATAATGCAGAATAGACTAGTATTGCACTTGTGCGCATTGTGGGAGCATAACGACATAGTTATCATATATTTGGGTATTGGATACTCATGCAAGTGTAATAGGAGGTTGTGTTTACCGATGGTACGGGAAAAGCTTCGCTCTGGATAGACCCCTCAGAATTCCATTGGTAGTATGACTATGTGTCTATGGAAGTCCGAATCAGGGTAGGTGTATTTGGTCTTAACCTGAGACTTGCAACGCTAATACTTGCGACAATCAATATAATTTGGTTTTGGTCGTCCATGGCTTTAACATGTTCTGTGTATGCCTTTTCTGGGTATATTAAGAATCGTAGTGTATTGGGTGTGATGTCAAGATGGAAGTATCACTTCAGTCATATGGAGATGATGGTCACGTAGGATACGAAATTGGTGCTCTTATATACTGCAACTATCAGGATAATATGACTAGGTCATGCTTATCCGATTATAGAGACTAGTTACCAGAGATCCGATATGTGCTTCGTACGGGGCAAACGCAATTCCAGCCTCAGGCCTAGCATGTGACATTCGATACTGGATCGCAATACGCAATACTACGTATACTACGCCTGATATAGATTACATATTCCTTTAAGAATATTTCTGGAGAATTGGGTAGGCACAGTGCTTTGCTAGAAGCCAACCATGTCTTGTAAATCAGTAAAAATGTAGTACTAAGTACATACGTGTTCGGATAGTCTGATGACCAAATTTACTACCAACATATCCAGGGATCTCATGGGTCACTTCCCGAAGATTCACCGATGATGTATGACTCGCACATAATTAATCTGGATTAATTATAAGAGAGATAAAATTAATCTAGGATTAATTACAGAGATATTTTATCTGGGATAAAATACTATTTAAAGAGAGAGAACGATTAATTTGGAATTAATCGATAATATGATATGTTCGATATATTAAACGAAATTAGATTTCGATGCGGAATTAAAATTAGATTTTAATTCGGGCGAACGAGTTAATTTAGAATTAATTCGCGAGCGATGTGAATAGTAATTTTGCTATGCATAATTATTTAATTAAATTTGATTTAATTAAGTCGCAACGAAAAATTCGTTAATTCAGAATTAGTGAATCCGAGCCCGGGAGTGTTTGCGGGGACCACTCGCATTTTGAATCAAGTGGGGCCCACAAGTCAAATCACGCGTCACATCATTAGTCATTCTTGTGATGGAAGTCACATCAACTTTGAGTGATGTGATTGTGGTCACTTTTGTGATTGATGGGAGTTGTTGAAGACTTTAAAGCCTTGTACCACTTTTTGGAAAAGTGTAAGAAGTATTTGATTTTTGAAATCAAAATACACAACACAACTTCTCCCCCTCTCCCTCTCCATCTCACGTCTTGAAGCCATTTTCTCTCAAAATGTCTCTCATTGGCCGAGAGTTAGAAGAAGCAAATAGAAGATTTGTTACAAATCTTCAAGAGTGCTAGCACACCAAAGGAGTCTCACAAAGGTGATAGGGAAGCCCATTCATTAGCATGGAATTCATTCTCAAAGCTTGGAGCTTGAAGAACAACACAAGGAGGACAACCATGGAGGCTTGGCCGAAACTTCAAGGAAGAATTTTTTTTGTTGTCTTCGCATCGCAAAATCCGATCAAAGTGAGTATTTCCGCTACTTTGCTTTGTTGTATTCGCACATTTCATTCGCTTAATTGATCTTGGTTTGACCTAGAAAACCCAACAATGGTATCTGAGCCATTTTTAAGCATGAAATTGGAATTAGGGTTCTTATGCTAAAATTTGGGTAAAATTGATTTGAGCATGATTTGATAAAATTGATTGATTGAGTATGCTTGAATGATGATAACTTAGAGTTATGCATGATCAATTGATGAAAATTGAATTGGATTAATTTTTCCCCAAATGTTGGGCTTGGCCGAAGTCATGATAGAACCTAAGTCATGGTGATTTTTATTCTTTTGATCATTGGATGAGTTGAAAGACATGAGATGAATTGGTTAATGATTTAATTGGATTGAATCGAAATCGGTTTAAAAACCCCAAATTGTCGTGACCTATATAGCATGAAATGAGATGATTCTTTGATTCAATAATGTTGGACATGTGTTGATGATGAAAGCATGATTAATTAGTGTAATTGGTATTTTGGAAATGTTAATTTGACTAATTAATTATGGCTAATGCACTTTAATTAATTTAATTGTGATAGTTGGAATATTATGATTAAATTAATTGGGCTTAATTTGGAATTGGGCTAATAATGTTGTATTTGGGCTTAATGGGCTTGGTTGGTCCAATTTTGGTTTAGGATTAATTGGTTGGATCCAATTGGGCCCAAAACCATATCCATAAAAGTCCAAATATAATATAATGGACCTTTAATATTTTAATTGGGCCAATGGGCCTAAATTGATTTTGGCAAATGGTGATTCCTTATTGGGCTTTGGTTGCCAAAGTCCATGCCTTATAAATTAATTGAAAGCCCATTGGACTTTAATTAAATTACATTGGATGTTAATTGGGCTTTGAGACCCGTAAGATTAGATTTAGAATCTAAGTCGCAAAGGCTCATTAATAAAGTGTATTATTTAATTTGGAATTAAATAAAGAATTAGTATTGATACAAATTAAAATTGGATTTAATATTGTAGTTTGATATAATCAAGAATTCGTACTTTGAGTACTTATTCTTAAAACGAGTTGGACTCGCGCAAATCAAATCGTTGTTTGAACATTGGATGGTCATTAATTCAGATTAATTAATTGGATTAGATTGATTGATAACATGCTTGTGTGAATACATGGATGTGATGTATGAATAATGTATATCGGATGGATATTAGATGGGTGAGGGCAATTTTGGAAATTATTGTAATAATTTAGAATTTATTAAATTGGACCTGCGTGTCCAGCCTATTACCTCTTGACTCTTTGTATTTTTCTTCTCACCTATTCCCCTTAATGTAAATGAGGTTCTTTTAGAAGTGTTATGTAATTGGGTAGAAGTAAGATTGTGCTAGCGGGAGAGAGGAAAGTGAGAGATTTGTTCTAGGAACAAGTTGTTTTAAATATGCATCTGCATGTCATTATTAATTTATTTATCGCACCTTATTATGCTTTTAGAATGCATGCTTAATGGTGTATGATGAGACCTAATCAAAGATAATTAATTGGTTGCCAATTACGCGAAAAACCCTCAACAAATATTAAGCGTTTTCCTTCCATTGAATGATTCATTCTCAAGATCCAAGATTGGCACTGGTTTGTTGCCAAAGTCAAGACCTTTGTCCATCGCGGATGTGCTTGAATCATGAAGGCTTTGTTCTATATCGCATGTCTTGTCCAAGTTGTGATTTGTTGGCCAAAGTCAAGATCACTTCTTGTCCATCGACATCGATTACGAAGCTTTCCAAGGTCAATGGGTCAACTAACTGGAATCATTAAGTTTGTTGTGCCAAATCCAAGGCTTAGTTGATTCAGAGGAAAAAGGTTAGGGAATATATCAGATATATTGGCATATATTAGATATATATTTCGGACTTGGATGTCCACCTACTGGATCTAGGAATTGGATGAGATCCAATTGATCTTAGAGATCTACCTAGTTAAGTTTCATACAATTTGTTGGCCAAAGTCAAGGTTGTGTGTTATTTAACGGGATCCTAGCCCACTAGGAAACTAGGTTTTCCGAGTACTCAACAGAGGGTTAGAGGCTTGTCGAAAAATAGTGGGAGGCAAGTTTTAAATTTGTAATTTCGTCTAGATACTTGCCAATACGCACTCATTTCAATTTTCCGTCATTACTTAAATATAATATTAGTTGGACTAATATTTAATCGTTGTTTTAAATTAAACAGTTGGACTGTATTCAAACTACTTTAATTTATAGTTGATTATATAATTGGATTATAGTAATCAATATATTTGAATTTAACCAATCAAATTATAGTTGATTATATAGTTAGACTATAGTAATCATTATTTAATGTACCCGAAATCGTTTATTGGATAGTTGGACTATAGCAATCAAGATAACTGAAAGATTAGTGTTTAAAACATAATCCTGAGTGAAAATGTCTTTAAACGGCTTTAATTTTCAGATTGGGAATAGAACCTCAGGATAGTCCTGGAAATTGAGAAGTTATTCTATTTGATAGAATTACATCTCGGGCCTAAGCCCGGATTTGAGCAAATAGTAGAACATGATCTTTGGAAGATTCATTTGATGATAACTTTAGTGCTCAATCCTTTATGCTTACTGCAATGACTCTTTAATTTCGTTGTCAAAATTAAGGATTAGATCCTTGTACCATGATGATAAAATTAAAGATCTTCATAGATTTATTCTTAGATCTTAGAAGTACAAATTGTATAAGAAGCTCTTTAGCTCGTGTATGTCAGAGGGTACATCTATCGAGCACTAGGTGTCACAGATGATTGCTGACATCGATCAGCTAGGTTAGTTGGGCATTACCTACGTGGCCGAGACTACCAAAGATTTGATCTTATAAGTCTCTACCCGAAAGCTGGGACATGTTCATTATGGACCAAGAGTAAACTCTTGGAGAGTTGATGGCAATGCTCAAGGAGGCAAAGCCAGAGCTTCTAAAAGTGGCAAAGGCAAAATCATCACAGTCTTCTTGGAAAACAAAGGACATATCCCAAGATATCTGCCTAAACTGTGGTAAACGGAGTCACTGGAAGCGTGACTGCCGTGTGGACAAAGCAGACATGAAGGAAGTGAAGAGGACAAGGCTCCGGCTTCAAGAATGTTTATCATAAACATGTTCACTATTAGTTTCAAAATTGGATTTTTGATACTAGATGTGGTACATAGATATGTACTGTTGTGTAGAATCTGGTGATTAGCAGGATACTGACTTCAGTTAAGATTGATCTTGGAATCGGAAACGGGACGAGAGTCGTTGTTTAAACCATAGAAACCTAAGTTTAGGAACTACCCTTCGGGTGTGTACTAAAATTAGGAAACTGTTGTAATGTACATAGTTTGACTAGAAACTTATCTCTATATCAGAGTATAACTCGTTGCGGGTATACCTTTATATTCTAGAACACTAATGGTTTTTATTTTATAAAGATGATATTGAGATAAACAAATTAGATGTGAATAACATTATTTATATTTTGAATATAAATGAATCTCAAACGTATAACATGACGAACAAATAGCTCAAACTGATTTGATCAGATGAGACTTATTTGTGGCATTGTTGTCTGAGATATATTAAACAAGACTCGTATATCCACACTTTTGAAGAGTGGGTACTAGGACAATTTGATTCTATTCAAATGATGCCTACGAATCTAGTTTATTAGGCAAAGTGCCTAAACACACCTTTTACTTGGTAAAAATGCAAGTGCCATCGATCTGTTAGCCCTCGTTCATAATGACGTAAGTGGGCCCATATCTAGCTAGGCTAAAGGTGGATATGAACACTTCGTAACCTTTACGGATGTGGCATCGCGTTATAGTTATGTGTTTCTTTTGAAACACTAATCGAAAACTTTTGATAAATTCAAAGAGTTTCGAACAAGTAGACAGACAGATCAGCTAAAGTATAAAACCGTCACAGTTAGACCGTGGTGGAAAATACTTAAGCAATAAGTTTCTCGAATATTTGAAAGAGTATAGTATTCTTTCATAAAAGACTCCTCTCGAACACCCAATTAGACGGTGTGTCCGAACTGAGAAACCGAATTTTGTTGGACATGATAAGGTTAATCATGAGTCGCTCTGAGCTACCATTTTCCTTCTAGGGATACGCATTAATCAGTGCAAAACTTATTTTGAATAAGGTTCCATGAAAAATCTGTTTGACAGACTTCATATTAGATATGAACAGGAAGAAACCGGGTTTTCTCATTCCTGAAGATTTGGGAATGCTAGGCATATGTTTGGATGATACCAAACTAGAACCCAAATCGGATAAGTGCCTAATTTGTAGGTTATCCTAGGGTAACCAAAGTATAGTACTTATACAACTCACAAGAGAACAATTAATTGTTGCTCGCCATGTGATTTTCCTAAGAGGAATACCTATATGCAGTGGTAAGTGGGAGGAAAGTAAAACTCGATGAAAATCGGAGTAATACTGTTCCAGGCACCGATTCCTTAATGAACACAAAAAGTTCATCAGGGATGAAACTATACCACAATCTTCGAATACACAAAACCGCGTAAGTCAGAGAGAGTCGGAAAACAACCTGGGAGGTATGGGTTTCTGATCTCACCTCATGAAGATGTCAATATTATTGAGGAATACAACCGACTACGTATGAGGAAGTGATACAAGGTATTGACTCCCTATTATAGCAAAGTGCCATGAAGTCCGAAATGGATTCAATGTATATCAACTAAGTATGGACACTAGTTGAAGTACCGGAAGGCATTGTGTCTATTGGTACTATATTAAGTCTTCAAGGAAGACATACTTGGATGGCAACATACCAACGTACAAAGCTAGGCTTGTAACGAAAAAGGTATCGTTATCAACATTGTGTCGATTACGACGAAACCTTTTACTCGTTGCCATGGTTAAAAATCCATTTGGATAATGCTTGCTAATGCTGCATGTTTCATTTATGAAATATGGCAGCTAAAAGTCAGAATCGCTTTCCTTAAACGGAAACCTTTTGGAGGATGTTTACAACATCCTGACGGTTTTGTCATACCAAAACATGCAAACAAGGTTTGCAAGTTAATTCGATCCATTTATGGATTGAAGCAAGCATTGCATTCTTGGAACCAGCGTTTTGATATAATCATAATGGTATATGATTTAATTCAAAACGAAAATAATTCTTGTGTATATAAGGAGGTTAGTGAGAGCGCACTGACAATGATTGGTCTAAATAATGATGATATATCATTTCTTGGAAATGATATTCTCATAATACAATACGTGAAAGCTTGGCTTTCATTAAAATATTCTCCGTAGACTACTTGGGAAAGACAACCTTTATTCTAGGAATAAGGATCTACTGGGATAGATCTAAAAGTTGTTGGCACTCTCCGAGAACTCGTACATTGAAAAATGTACGCGACCTGGTGTCTCATATGCTTTGAGCATATGGAGTCACAATCAGGCCAATCCAAGTGATGGTCACTGGATTGATGTTAAGAACATCCTTAAGTATTTTAGATGAACTAAGGATGCTTGCTTAAGCTATGGAGATGGAGAACTTGAAGTGACTGTATTCATCGTTGCAAGTTTCCAAACCAACAAAATATGACTGTAAGTCGCAATAAAGATACTATATAGTTTGAATAACGGAACAGTGAGCCAGAAATCTTCAAAGCAAGATATTGTTGCCGAATAAACAACAAAAGCGGAATATTGCTGCAGCTGAGGCAGCAATAGAAGCACTTTGGATCTAATAATCCTAATTAGATTAGGAGTAGTTCTGTTAGTAGCTTAGCTAGGCTACAACACAGGCTAAAGAATTAATGGTCTCATCAACGATCCAAGTATATACTTCAACTATTCATCTGATTAGTTCGGATCATACATCGTGGCGATGTGATGATCGAATAAATTGCATCAGATGATAACTTTGCAAATTCGGTGACGAAAGCAGTTTCTCAGTAGAAATTTGAGCGAACCGTACATAATTCAAGTGTAGGACACTTGAGTGATTGGCTATAGGCCAAGTGGGAGATTGTTGGACAATTATGACCCATAACATCACTATTTGTACAGAACATGGTGTTGTTGTTACAAATTAACTATGTGACAAAGGAAATTGCTCTTTTATCATTTGTAATTGGATTACCAGGGATATATAAATGATAAAAGTCCATATGATTAGTTCCAGATTAATAAGATATGAGACAGTATTAATCCACTAAGGTTTAATCATTAAAATATCCCTAGTCGTAGTATTATCGAGATTGGACATCGATAATGCGGAATAGACTAGTATTGCACTTGTGCGTTGTGGGAGCATAGCGACATAGTTCTCATATATTTGGGTATTGGATACTCATGCAAGTGTAATAGGAGGGACCGAAAAACACAGCTCACTCTGGATAGACCCCTTAGAATTCAATTGGTAGTATGACTATGTGTCTATGGAAGTCCGAATCAGGGTAGGTGTATTTGGTCTTAACTTGAGACTTGCACCGCTAATACTTGCGAAAATCAATATACTTTGCTTTTGGTCGTCCGGCTTTAACAGATACTTTGTACTCCTCTTCTGGGTATATTGAGAATCGTAGTGTATTGGGTGTGATGTCAAGATGGAAGTATCACTTCAGTCATATGGAGATGATGGTCACGTAGGATACGGAACTAGTGCTCTTATATGCTGCAATTATCGAGATAATATGACTAAGTCATGCTTATCCGATTATAGAGACTAGTTACCAGAGATCCGATTGTGCTTCGTACGGGGCAGACACAATTCCAGCCCCAAGCCTAGTATGTGACATCTGATACTGGATCGCAATACGCAATACTACGTATACTACGCCTGATATAGATTACATATTCCTTTAAGAATATTTCTGGAGAATTGGGTAGGCACGGTGCTTTGCTAGAAGCCAACCATGTCTTGTAAATCGGTAAAAATGTAGTACTAGGTACGTTCGTGTTCAGATAGTCTGACGACCGGATTTACTGCCAACATATCCAGGTATCTCATTGGTTGCTTCCCGAAGATTCACCGATGACATATGACTCGCACATAAATAATCTGGGATTAATTATAAGAGAGAGAAAATTAATCTAGGATTAATTGTGGAGATATTTTATCTGGGATAAAATACTATTTAAAGAGAGAGAACGATTAATTTGGAATTAATCGATAAAATAATATGTTCGATATATTAAACGAAATTAGATTTCGACATGGAATTAAAATTAGATTTTAATTCGGGCGAACGAGTTAATTTAGAATTAATTCGCTAGCGATGTGAATAGTAATTTTGCTTGGCATAATTATATAATTAAATTTGATTTAATTACGTCGCAACAGAAAATTTGTTAATTCAGAATTAGCGAATCCGAGCCCGGGAGTGTTTGCGGGACCACTCGCATTTTGAATCAAGTGGGGCCCACAAATCACATCACACGTCACATCATTAGTCATTCTTGTGATAGAAGTCACATCAACTTTGAATGATGTGATGCTTGTCACTTTTGTGATTGATGGGAGTTGTTGAAGACTTTAAAGCCTTGTACCACTTTTTGGAAAAGTGTAAGAAGTATTTGATTTTTGAAATCAAAATACACAACACAGCGTCTCCCCATCTCCCTCTTCATCTCACGGCTTTGAAGCCATTTTCTCTCAAAATTTCTCTCATTGGCCGAGAGTTAGAAGAAGCAAATAGAAGATTTGTTGCAATCTTCAAGAGTGCTAACATACTAAAGGAGTCTCACAAAGGTGATAGGGAAACCCCTTCATGAGCATGGAATTCATTCTCAAAGCTTGGAGCTTGAAGAAAAACACAAGGAGGACAACCATGGAGGCTTGGCCGAAACTTCAAGGAAGAATTTTTTTTGTTGTCTTCGCATTGTAAAAGCCGATCAAAGGGAGTATTTTCGCTACTTTGCTTTGTTGTATTCGCACATTTGATTCGCTTAATTGATCTTGGTTTGACCTAGAAAACCGAACATTATCCCAATGAACCATTAGTCTCGGGAGACTCGTATAGATGTGTAGGTGTTTATTTGATAAACACTGAATGACTCACCGAAAATTACCAAATAGATGGTACACCGGCGTCAATAGGAATCGTCTCGGGTTAAATGACATAGTGATTCTTTGGCTGGAATTACCATTGTGGATAAATGATTCATCTTCCACACTTTGATGGCAGTCACATTACCGATATATTTATATCAGACCTCCACATGTTCGTGGGTGTGGACTTATGTTCATGGTATCCTATGAGTATCAAGATAGGATCTGTCGGTTTTGTGTACAGAGCATATGTATTCAATATATCCATAGATCTGTGGTACACTATAGAAGTGAGTTCTAAGTGTTATTATAAGATTGCTAATAGAAAGGTCGATGAGATTATACCTATAGAGATTTGACGTTAATATCTATATCTCTGGAATAATTTGAATACTTGTGACAGAGGGATTATACATATGCGATGACCTCGACCTGTATTACTCATCGAGTTTATCCGTGGTCATCATAATTTACGGGTGGGTAAATTATGGATACACAATTGAATTTTGTGACAGATATGCCGGAACTTAGAGAGTTTAACTAATGAAATATACTCGTAGCAATATGATAAATTCAAGTGAAAGTGGAAATCATGAACGTGCCAAAGCTGTCAGGATTACATTGGTAGCTTGCGTTTGTCATTGACAAGTGAAGCCTTGATACATCTCTTGTGAACATGCCAAAGTTGTCAC